>MIQA02024391.1:0-13453 GCA_001887855.2 Sclerospora graminicola
GCGATACACTAGATTCTCTACTTTCGCTCACGGAATGAACGTAATGGTACGATCAGCATCAAACTCGCCCAAGCAAACGCAACGATAGATTAGATGAGACGATGGACTACGGGTACCCTCAAAAACTGCCCAAGTGATGTGCTTAAGCTCTTTATCAACCTGGCTTCATCAAGTTCAGTGATCTTTCTCTTGTGATACAATAGAGCGTATTTATTCGGACTCCAGTAAACCCTCGCGGGGCTCCGCCATCGCAGTTTACGTCTTAGATATCGACTGGTATCGTGAAGGGTTCCGGTACAAGAGAATCAAAGTGTACCTATACGTCTTTGAGAGCGTAAACCTGCTCATGTCTTCAGCAAGCAAACATTTGGTCGGTTAATGTTGCTGATAGCAATACCCTTTGAAACCCGTCTGTGACGGTTTATATCGTTTATGAAAAGGCGCCGAATAATTTTGGTCATTGTTGATTCATTTTTGGACATTTGACGAAACCAATTGAGCTTTGGGATTCAGCCCTCGAACACATTTTCGTCAAATCTAAATTATGTACAGAAAAGGTACCATTCTTTCGCAACTCACCGACTTCAACGTGCGTGATTCATCTGCAGCTTCACCGTCTGCGCCATCGTTGAAGAAAATAGGAAGACGAGTTAGATTAGTTTGAGAAGTTGTCTATGTAGCCTTAACGCTAATATCAACTTGAGATTTCTATGGTGTTTGCTCCTTTCTATCATGACTCAACCTTTTCCAATCTACGTCTCAATCTACAGACTTGGTTCCTCAGACGCCACGGGGGGCACATCAAAGAGGGCTCGTAGACTCATTGACCAAGTCCGGGGTTAATATGTCAAACGCAAACATAACTTGGCGACAGGTGACTGGTGACGGTGTCTTCGAAGTACTGTATCACACAGGGACGAGGGACATTGAGCGGGCACGGGCGACCTGGAGCTTTTAAAAAGTCAAGCAAACGCCTTGGCATTGATATTGCCATCTCCTTATGGGGCGGACATTTTGAGCTCTTCTTGCCTGTCTTGAAGAAATCGTGCGCATACGGAATCTGTATTTTATCCTGAACGAAGAGATGTCGGTCATGCTCTACAAATACAATCCGGTACTGGATCTCAACGGGCATCATGATCTCAATGATAGTTCGCTTCCGTGGAACTGAGAGCGCTCACGGCGAAAAATTCGTTGACTCGGAAGCATGTTGAGGGACAGAAATGGGGTGCCTTACACTTTTCCTTTATGGACAGGCAGCTGTCACTTGACACAGCCATTCATTTTTTTCCTTGGGATCTGCATGAACTGCTCACCTAACGGTTTGCACGTCATGTTGCTTCCTTTTACGAGCGCGACGAAGCGAGTGTGCCTTGTACTATTCCGTTCTGGTCGGGCAGCTGTCATTTGACACTGCCGTTCGTCCTTTTCCTTGGAATCTTCATGGCTGCTCACCTAACGGCTCACACATCATGCTGCTTCTCTTACCGACCGCTACAAAACGTAAGCTTCCTCGGGTTTCCTTGGTCCCGTAATGGGGGACTTCCTGGCCAAGGCCAGAGGCCAGCGAACTGGCTTTCGGAGATCTTCTTGCTGACGTGCTGGGTTGCCCACTGGAAAGTCGACGAGTTACTTTATAGGGACAATGGGATTCTCTACCATTCTGTAAAGTTAGTGGGAATTATATACCAAAAGTTGAAAAATATGTAAAGTATATCTCTTGTGCCAATGCAAGCATGGGTTAAGAAGGACATGCATTGGTCAAAAAGGACAATGAAGGGTTAAAAAGACAATTAGCGAAATCTACCACGAAAAAATTCAGGATGTTCAGCAAAAATTCTACTCCATCCGTCTTAAAGTTATCGTCGGTTTGTTGTTTAAACACGGTCAAAATACTGCTTTTTTGTTGTAAATTACATCAAAATATAAGGTTTTAAAAGGTCTTTCATTTGATGATACATTGGGGTTTTACGCTTTCCGCTAGCTAAAGTTGCAGTACCAAAACTACCTTCTAATTTTGGAGTCATTTGACGGAGCACCGGTAGATATATGAACTTCGCTCCAGCCTCTGCCGATATAGGTGCTGGTGATGGAAGAAACCAGCTTTGCACTGTTACATGTTATATTTTGCTGGGCCAGTTTTGGGTGAATGCGAAGTGGTTAAAGTTGGGGTACCCATGATGCTATAAATCTTGTGAAGAAGAAGAATTTGACTGAAGGGCAAGGGCGAGCGGTGTACTAGAGCTACTAAAAGGCATACCAACATTCAAAGTACTGTGCGCTCTTTATCACCATGCATAACATCAACCGGGGTCTGGTTCAGCACATCGAACGGAAGAGGCCTGTGAGCAAGATCTGTACTCTCTATACAATGCCATGTCTACCTTCACGAGCACGCACTAGATATATTATGAGATTTCTGCCTGGTCGGCGTCGGTTAGTTCCGAATCCGGATCAGGTGAATCCCCATCCTGGATTGCTTCGGCTAATTCCGAATCCGGATCAGGTAAATCCCCATCCTGGATCGCTTCGGCTAATTCCGAATCCAGGTCAGCCGGATTAGTCGATCCACCTCCGGTTAATTCCGAATCCGGGTCAGCCGGATCAGTCAATCCAGCATCGTGCTGCTCATCGGGCCAGCCGGCATCGGAGGTGACCGCACATGTGACTCCGACTTGTCTCCTCTCCTGATCCAGCCGTTCGTCCATCTTCGACGGAGTGGACAAAACCAGTTCAGCGACTGGGGCAGGGTCTCGGCCGACACATTCAGCCGGATCCGGCAATGGCTGGCTCCGCGTCAATATTCTAGAAGACGTCCGGTACTCTGGTTTAATCACCATTGGAGTACGGTCTTCCTCCACCGGTTCCTCTTCGCTGACCAAATCGGTAGTTGCATGAAAGGCCAGGTTTTGCCACTCGATATAGCGTCTTGAGCCTATAGTGACATAACCTGGCCGGCCGGGCACTTTGTCCTCGGCCAGCCACATTCCAAATGATCACGTCCTCATGCAAGGTGAGGGGCCGTTCTGAGATGTTGGTAAAAAAAAATACTTATGTAATTGAGGTGACCTTCCCCTTTGACGAACGAGGGCACCCAACACTCACCCATAGTCAGCCATAACTGACGCCGTCTGTCGTGTGGTCGCACCGTTACTTTCACCGTCCTTCCCACTGGCACCGTTACAAAATGACCTAACTTGAGAAATTGGACGTGGGTACCTTATAGAGGCCGCCGGCCAGCCAGCTGGATCTGTACCTCATCCAGCAACGTCAATGTTCCATGCGATAAAGTCCATCCGTATGCCGGCTGGGACCATAAAATCCATGCCCAGAATTGCATCCTGCCCGGCCAGCTTGCCTACCCAGGCGGTAAAGTAATATACCAAAGACCCAGCCAACGTAATTTTAACTCTTGTTCTTCCTTGGGTCATGTACGAACTTTCTCCAATACCGATACACTCTTGCCGCTTCGTCTCATCTATTTCACATCCCACCTTACGAGCAATGGTGGTGTCAACGATGGACACTTCTACGCCAGAGTCAAAAAGCATGGTGGCCTTCTGGTTATTAAGTTTACCATCTGCCTTGGCTTGCTTGACCACTTATCCGGCGAATGGTATTTCCAATAACCTCGCGATTCACCGGGCAATAAATTCACCTCCATAACCACATCAGACCGAGAATATTCATCCGTTCGTATACTGCTCACCAGGAAGGGGTCAGACATGCTGCCCGGGGACCGGTTGACGTTATCGT
The DNA here is from genome assembly GCA_001887855.2 of Sclerospora graminicola. Taxonomy (NCBI): domain Eukaryota; phylum Oomycota; class Peronosporomycetes; order Peronosporales; family Peronosporaceae; genus Sclerospora; species Sclerospora graminicola. The sequence goes on from MIQA02024391.1 coordinate 3,757, forward strand.
CAAACTTACATGTATTGTCGGTTACGCTTTGCTTTGCTTCTTGATTACCCTCCTTACCGACATATGCATAGATACTAACACTAGACCGCTCGGCTCGAACCAGATTCCAACCTAGCGAGCGATCTAAGTTAACATCTTTTCCACCCCTGGCGGTAACATTCCAGCATGCTTGGTCGGGACATACCACTTCTTCATCTGGTTGTAAAACTCCTCGATTGGGCAAAGTCCAGCCTCGTGCACTTCCCCACATGTCTTGCAGATGAACAAACAGTGTTCCGCGGGATGTCCCTTCCTTTCGCACTTCTTGCAGGTCAGCCGCTTCCAGCTGCTCCGGTCGTCATGCTTGATGGATCCACAATGGGTGCACTTCCGTCTGGGATAATCTTGGTCAGTTCGAGCCGGAAAACCCTACTGCTGACTGGACCCAGATGGCAGCCTGGGTTGCCGACTGGCTTCCGTCGAGAACAGATACCGGTACTACTCCTCCTCGGATTCGCCCCCAGACCGCTGATACTCATCTTCCAAACTAGTCACATCCGACTCTCGGGCCACCATGCGGGTGGCTCAGGCCGTCCTGGTAGATGGTGGCCGGCTTCCTTGATCCGGGTTAAAGCGTGACTTGTACCTGCCCGCTCCAACTTCTGCCTTGGGGCCTCGCTTCTTCGCTCTTTGATAAGTATGCAGCGTCCCAACTTCAGCTCTGTTGATTCTTCAGTCGCAGTACCGCGCGATCCGCCACTCCCGTCGCCAACTGCTAAAATGCTCCACAGGTTCCCGGCAGCTCCGACCGGCTGCATCCTTAACCGTATGCCCCTCATCCTCCACAGTCAGACGATGAGTAATCCAGAGGCTCTCATCTGCCCGCCTGTGTGAAATCCTGGCGCGCGACCACATTCCCGTCCACAAATTGCTAATGTGAAGCTCTTCATAAGCTTCAACCAGCTCCCTCCAATCTTCTTGGACTTCCCGGCTGAGCTGCTGGATCCAGTTTTTAGCCGGACCCTTCATCAAGTCTCCGAAAATCAGGCACTTCTCATAGTCCGGCGTACAGTCTCTAAGGAATTCTGACTTCGTCTTGCTCAGCCATCCTCGGGCTTGGTCATCATCCATGTCCCGTCCAGTGAAATCCTTCAACTCGGACGTGGCTGACATTTGAACCCTGATAATCGCCCCTGAGTCTTTTTCCTCTTCTTCATCAAAACGTGGCCTATCCTTGCGAGTTGGATAATCCGGCTCTTGCCAATCCAGCCTTGGATAGTGACTTGATCGTGATCCAGCCAGCTTCTCACTCTGGTCGTATCCAGCCTTCGATTCTTCTTTCTTATTTTTTTCTTCTTTGATATTCATCATATGCATTTGTTTGTTCGGATCATGGTCGAAACCATGATCCATCTTCGGACTATGGTGACTTGCACCATAATCCGATCCGGCTCCAGCTGGGGCATAGTGGCCGGTACTATAGTGACTAGTACCGTAATCCGGTCCAGCTCCAGTAGGAGCCTCCAGGGGAGTAATTTCTTCCTTAATGTCGGCCTCGTACTCCCCCAATCCGAGTCGACCATCGCATCCTTCCATCTTCAGCAGCATTGAGGGCGATATTCCTTCCCCCAATGCACCCGGCACAACGTCCTCAACAAATTTGACAGGTTTTGGTCTTTCGCCCACTAGGGACTCGCGGTGATATCCAGGGTCACCAAGAGGTCCGAGCACGCACACCATTGTGGTGTTGCGCTCTCAGAAATTCCTTCTGAGATGCGAACACCCATGGGGGGCCAGATGACTGACTGTCGGAGGAGGTACTCCGTCCATCCAGGTCTTGATCCGATCCGGCATCCAGCCGGCTGGATCGGTCACTCCCATCACCTTGGTCGTCACGACTTGGATAATCAATGTTCGTAAAGCTCACCTTGTGAACCCGTCAGCACTGGCGGTTGCGCTCTTTTGGGGTACTCTAGGGCGAAAAGTTAAAAGTCGGTAAAATAGGTGGACGAGGGTTAGGACTAGGGTTGCTCCTGGGCGGAAATCTTCACCGGGGAGCAGGCTGGCGTTATACTTGATGTTTGTATACTGCGAGGGCTGGACCGAGAATAATTAATCAGCTAATCCAAAGATAATAAAGGGGTAAATTCAGTCGTGTACTTCCTCCGTTTTTTTTCTATTGGTGCAGTTGTCTTTTACGACGAAAAAGAAGTTGTCTTTTATGACCAATAAGTCCCGATCTACTGCGCCTTCGACACTTTTGATTGGATAGAAATAATCGCCGCGATCTCTTGCGTCGATTGGTGGTACTTTTGGCGCCAAATTCGATCCAATCAAAAGTGTCGAAGGCGCAGTAGATCGAGACTTATTGGTCATAAAAGACAACTGCACCAATAGAAAAAACGGAGGTAGTATGTAATACGGAACCCAACAATCTTCCAGCCAAAACGTTGCTACACTTTCCAATAGAGATAAACCGTGTTCAAAACATGGGCGACTTGAGTTGAGTATACACGACGCGGCGACTCCCGGTCAGGGGACTTCCGGTGGGTTACTTTCAACCTTCCCCGGGCAAACCAATAGCAGCAAGAGGGGACCTTGTTAGCCCTCTGCTTTGAACCAATGAAAGCGACTTGTGTCTTAGAAAGCGAAACTTATACTGATTTTTATCCCTATATCCAATACAACCTTTTGTGTTACCTACCCCAAATATCCCGGCTGGATACTTATGTGTCATACCTGAAATAGCCCAGTCAGCTCCACCTGGATGCCTTTGTGTACCGTACGGCTACCATCCAGCTACCATCCGGCTTTCATCCGACTACCATCCGGCTACCATCCAGCTACCATCCGGCTGCCATCGAGCTCCACCTGGATACTCCTTCGTGTACCGTACACCAAATATCCAGCTACCATCCGGCTACCATCCAGCTCAACCTGGATGCTCTTTCGTGTACCATAACCAAATATCCAGCTTGACCTGGATAGCCATCCATCTAGGCATACCTGGCCACTGACGTCGACTCTTCTTTAGCGGCCAAGCATCCACCTCCGGCGTCCCATCCGTCTTCTACAGGGGCTTAGCCTCCCTCAGGATCCTTCGCACACACATCCTTTAGACGACCCACCCCTTGGTCATCCACCACCGACGGCCATCCAGCCCACCTGATCTGGGCGGCCTACTTCTGGCTAGCCCGATTCCGAGTCTCTTGATCACGCCCATCTGGCTCGATTCCATGCCTTACACCGTCCTGCCGCTTGTGGATACACCCGGCAGCTACCAGCCTGCGTCCTATGGTGGCCGATCCGGGCAGCTGGCTGGGACCAACATTTCTACCAATCAGGTGAATGCATTCACTTCTCATCAGCCCGTTAATTCCTGGCCAATTCACCACAGAAATATGGGGCGTTCGTACTGATGGAAGAAAGATCCCAGAAAAGGGACAATAATCGAGCGATATGAGCACCAGTGAGTCGTCGATGCACAACTCTCGTAGCTGATCTGCGAACCAGGGATGGGCCGCATGCAAGTCAGCATGACTCAGAGGTTCCCGGCGGGGAAACCATGGAGGATTGTGGATGTCAGTGACAGTTGACCTCTCAGCTGGTTCCTCGGGTTCGTACACGTCCGCAACTTGCTTCTCAAGCTCGAACCCGGCCAGGTGAGGTGATCCTTCGAATCTTCAGTGGTGACTACGTCATCGTCGCCCTGGTCGGCTAGAACGGACTTCTCCTCCTCGTCCGTGGAAGCCGTGGACGGTCCTAGAGGGTCATGGTGGAAATCTCCTGAAGCATCGGGGCCTGGGGGGAAATCTCCTGAAGAATCGAGAGAGCTAGAATTAGACGATGCTTCTTGGCTGATAGTACGCGGAGATATCTTCTCAGGATCCACCTAGGGAGAGGTGGACGAGTCAGAGTCCGAGCCAGATTCTAACTCGCACTTGCGCCAGATTCTCTTGGTTATCTCCAAATCGTTGGATTGGTTAAAACGCTTGGTGACTGGAGGAATCGGGAGAGACGAAATCTGGCTGGATCTACGTTTACGTATACTCCTAATTGCTCTTGGACTCTCCTTTGGAGGTGAGGTTGCTGGTCGCGGGAGCTGGGGTGGTTTAGGGTCCCCGAAAGCCTCCTATAATCTGAGTCGCATGTAATTTCAGAGCCGGTAGACCTTCCTCAGCTACTTCAAGGGCTACCGCAGCGTGTATGACCAGAGAAGCCTCTTCCGCTAGTTCAGCATTTGTCCCGGAGGCTGCGGTCTCTTGGTTGATCGGCAAAAGCAGGTCAGCAGCGGAATCACTAAAGGATTCGAGGGCATGCCAGGAGATGCAGGATGGCGCGTCGGATAGGAGCAAGTCTCTACATCAGATGTACCAATCGACTTCCAGCTTCGTCCAACCCTCCCTTGGAAGCATGTCGATCTGATATGGAGTCGTTCGTCCAGGAGATCAGAGACCACTTCCTGGGATTAGACCACGCTTTCTTAGATAGGTTCTGGTATTACTGGATCTGGGTCTGGAGCTCGGACAGCCCGGACGTCATCCTTCGCAGACGTCTCTGGCTCCTTTCGATCTTTTCCAGGAGGTGGATTCCGAACCCTTCCAGCTGACTCAGGGCCACCTGCGATACCCCCAGCTGATGAGAAATATGGAAATACCGCTGATAACACTTGGCTATTTCTCGGGCAGCATGCAAAGACTCGATCATCAAAGTCCTGAATATAAGATGCGGTTTTGTATACGGAGCATGGGGAGTAAGTGACCGAAGATGCAAATCGAGAAGAGAAAAGAGGGAATTACGTTGAAACTCCGAAGTTGAGACGGTCTTCAGATGTACGATACGGAGATCGATGGAATCGGACAGCAACATGAACCGGTCCCACTCGCGTGTTAGGCCAGCTACATCGTTCTCCAACTGGATGACCCGGCCTTGAGAGCGTAGAGCTGCTAGCAATTCCCGGACCCCATCCTCATCCGCACGTCGATACGTCATTTCAGCCTTCGCCTTTTTTAAGCTGGCCACCTGAGCGGTCCGGGCAGCAGTTTGGCTCTTCAGGCTAGCAACTTCCAGATGCCCTGACTTGCGCCCGGGGCCTTGAGGCCGCGAGATTAAGTAATCAACTAGTGGTCAAGATGGACTGGGTGGATAGCCGATACTTGCTTCTTATTACGACCGACGAAGTTGGACATGGTTCTAGAGGGTGTGGCAAAGAAAATGAGTAGTGAAATTGTGTCTCAACCGTTGTGCGGCTGCGACAAGACTCAAGGGCGGCTGTGGTGAAAATGGCTCAGTATTGATTAACTGGTAGATGCATGATAGGCCCACCAATCTGATTGGTCAAAATGGCGATTCGGTATTGCTGCCCTGAGTCAGCTATTAAGTTGGGACGATGATTGCGAATGGTAGGACGAAGGAACACTGAGGGTGATGGATCGGCACATGGAGGTGCGAAAGAAGTGAAGGACGTGTCCAGAGTCGGAAGCTATGCGGACCAGCAAGGAGTGCGACAGGGAAGATGGACCAAGTTAGTCGAGTTGGGTCAGGTCAACAGAGCTGCTCGGGACCGACCAGAGCGATTCTATGAAGGTGGTCAACGTTAAGTGCAGACAGTCAAGGGACGTATGTGAGGAGGCCCCAGGGATGCTAACAGGCTACTTCCAATACAATAATACCGTGCTCCAAACACGGGCGATTTGGGTGAGTATCCGAATTCCAAATGACTCCCGGTCTCTTGTGACCTTCCCCGGGCAACCAATGGCAACTAGAGGGGACCTTGTTTACCCTCTGCTGTGAACAAATAGTGACTTGTTCCTTAAAAAGAGAAACGTATACTGATTTTATCCAATACAAACATCTGGTGTACCCTACACAAAATATAGTGGTAGGCCTGCTGGTACCTTGCACCACATAAAGTGGTTCGCTGATTATGTTCAACATCTTCCTCTGGTCATCCGATTGGTCAATAATGCCTCATCCGACTACTATAGCGAGCGGAAAGTGAAGTATTGACTTACTGTGGAGATCTGTTCGGGGTTCTTGTTTACGCATAAGTTTGGAGAAACCCCCTTATTGTTTTTGGTTGGCTGGCCAATTGAGTAATCTCGGTCCAGCATTTGCGGTATACTAGAACCAAGTATAACGCCAGTCCGCTCCCCGGTGAAGATGTCCGCCAAGGAGCAACCCTAGTCCTAACCCTCGTCCTGCTGCCCAAACCTGGCACCTTAACCTTTCGTCCAAGAGCCCACCAGGATAGCGTACCCACCAGTGCTGACGGGTACACAAGGTGTGATTTCAAGAGATGGATCATCCCAGTCATCACAGCCAAGGGGGGTGTAGTGACCGGTCAGGTCAGCTCGATGCTGACCGGGATCAAGACGGAGTACCCCCTCCGACATGGCCCCCCGTGGATGTTTAAACCTTGAACAAAACATCCGAGATCGACTACACCACATTTGTGTAGCAGAGATGTTGCGACCAGACAAGACAATGGTTCCTTTGCTAAAGAGTCTCAGCAAATTTCAACCAACGCATTACCGATGTCATACTGCAGGAGACAGAACCTGGACAAGGTAGTGTGCTTCAAGATTTTATGACGATTGAGCTGGATATTGACAGATATCTGGCTCACTCCCTCTTGCCGCGAGAAAATTGCTGCCTTTAATTGGAGGATCTTCAACTGGGCACCTAATCCATGAATCCTTGAAGCACCGAATGGGAAAGAAATTTGAGCGCATTGAGCAGAAGGCGATGAGAAGTCCAGCCATACAGAGGATTGGTAAGGGTAGGTGGTTTCCGCACAATGGAGAAACAGGGTGCCATACGAGAACTAAACTAATTCGTTGGGTAGTCCCGCTGATTCTTTGCTCTCCGAGGGTCCGACTGGACATTTTATAGGTTGCAGTATGGAATTGGAACGCTTTGTCGTGTAGGAAAGTGTAGATAGTCACGTAGTCGCTTCTGGCTCCACGTAAAGATAATAAACACCGGTTAGTGCGTTTATAATACTTCTTGTTACGTTGTGCCGCCCTATCGGTTAGTACAGGGTGTGTGTGTCTGCTATGCGTGTCTTCTCCACTGAAACGTCTGGCGTATTAGTGCCAGGCGTGCGGAAGTGCTCAGGACGTAGGTGCCTGAAGTGTTGTTTACTCGACAAAAATGAAAGTATATGTTATGTAAAATTTAAGTGTAGTTTTAGCTAAAATACTACTTAACCTAAAATTCACAATATGCATAGAAACAACGATAATCTCGTTAGCAGGAATTTAAACGTCAGTTTTCACTTCAAATCACATCATCCAAAATTCCAACACTCCTTCTGAGAGTACCGGGGCTTCGTGTGCAGTCCATATCAACGTAAACATAGAAACCGTAGGTCAATAGCGCAACATCGCCATAACCACAATAAACCTTCATTTCAACCCGATTTGTTCACATAGTTCTTGAATCCTTGGCGCATGTAAAGTCTTCGTTAGCAGGTCAGCCACCATATTCCCGCTCGACACATGCTCGGGTTCCACAATTCCACGTTTCGTAAAGTCCTTTAAAAATTTCAGCTTCACGTCAATATGTTTTGCACTCGCCGCGCTTGCTTCGTTCTTGAGCTGCTTGATCGCGGCTTTATTATCAATCTTCAGCACTATGGGTGTCTTCGTTTCACACCCAATTCCTCGAAAAGCTCCTTCAAACCTAGCGCTTCTCTTCCACCTGCAGCGGCCGCAACAAATTCCGCCCCCGCAGTCGATAGAGCAACAGATCCCTGTTTTTTACAACTCCATCCTGCAATAACTCCACATACAAAAATCACATTCGCGCTGATACTTTTTCTGTCCACACGGTCAGCGGCATAATCAGCATCGCTATAGCTGACAATTCGTAAAGGTAATTCCACTTCACTGTCTCCACGTAAATGTAATTTTAGAGCCTTGCTGCCTTTTAGATATCTGGCAATTCGTTTCGCAATTTTAAAGTCATTAAGGCTTGGTGCGTGTGCCTCGTTGCACGGTGCACACCGAACGATACATCCGGTCGAGAGATCCGAGAAATCCACAACAAACTTCCCACAAGGGAATGAAAATCCTTCACTGTAAGTCCTTTTCCACGAGAATTAATTGGCAACATTTCACTTAATTCTTTTGGGTCTTCTAAGTCCGAGATAGGCGTTCTTCACCACATTTGCATCGTTTAGCCCATGCTTTTCGAGCATCTCCACGATAGTGCCCTCTTGATCGATGGTGTATCCATCCGTAGGATCACCTAAAATTCTCATCCCGAGAAATTTTTCCACGTAACCTAAATCTTTCAACTCCAAAACTTGCATCTTCTCAAAAAAATCGTCCACTAAGTATGTCTTCGTAGCTGTAACGAATAGATCGTCAACATATACACCGACCACGATCGTACCCCTCTCATCAATTCTCACGAAAATGGAAGTGTCTGTCAGACACTGAGAAAAATCCATTTTCACCAAAGTGTCACACAATAAATCGTACCATAGTCGTCCTGCCTGTTTCAGGCCGTAAAGATTCCGTTTCAACTTGAGCATTAGCTCCTTCGAACTCGTAGCTTCAAGTTTTTCCATTGTATCATTCGAAATCTCCATACCTTGCGGTATTTGTAGATAGATATCATAGTTTTTCTCTGTACTCGCCTTCGGGTAAGCACTCGGGACATCTCCATGCCTCGCTGGCACATTCCATACAATCGACAATATCAAAATAATCTTCATATTGTTTATCTCCATAACTGTCGAAAATGTAAAGAAATAATTTTCACCATACACCTGCTTATCACCACGAGCCACTAGACGTGCCTTGTATCTCTCCACAGTACCGTCATTCTTGAGTTTAGTTTTATAAACCCACTTGGTGGGTAGCGTCTTTATTCCATCTTTACGCTTTATTATTTCCCACGTTTCCAGGTCTTCTAGGGCTTTTAATTCTGCCCTCTCAGCGATTTTCCATTTTTCTGATTGGTTCCCCCTGTGAGCTTCGAAATAGCTCTTAGGGTCCGGCGTTCCGGCAATCTTTCCACTGTCCGGATTATCCACATTGCACACTGCGAACGCAAAGAACGAATTTTCTTCGTTCATTCCATCTTGTCTTTCGTCACTCGAATCTTCATCTTTAGCTGCCCTGCGCTGTTTTTCTTCTTCTTCAAATTCGATCAGTCTTTGTGTCTTCTTTACCTTTCTCATTGACTTCCTTGGCGGTAACTCCTGCCTTGGTTTCTTTTCGCAAGTCTTGGCTGTTCTCTCCTTCGGAAGTGAATTCTCTCCATTGTTTTCGTGATTTATCTCCACTTCATTATTGACCATACGTAACAGCTTCTTGTTCTCCTCTTGACCCAATGTTTCCACGTGATATACATGCCTTGTCGTAGTTACGACCCTGTCTTTTGGAAGCAACACCTTGTAGCCCTTGGTTTCGTCACTTTTTCCAAGTATCAATGCTTTATCTGCATGCTTTCCAAGCGATTTATTCTTTGCGTCACGCCAAACCATACATGGCGATCCGAAAATAACAATGTCGGATATATTCGCCTTTTTCTTCGTAAGAACCTAAATCGGAGACATCTTCCGCATATTTGCTCGTGTTGGGCTTTGGCTTAAGATGTAGCTAGCGTATTCCGCCGCCTCAGACCAGAACGTAAGCGGAACTCCAGATCCAAAAATCATACAACGAATCATATTAAAGATCGTCCTGTTCATACGCTCTGCTTT
>MIQA02024392.1:0-19904 GCA_001887855.2 Sclerospora graminicola
ATTTAAATTGTGGAGCTTTAATGAGAGAATTCGATCGCCGGCGGGCGAGCCGAAACCGCTTCGGGGTCATGCAGACCCACGAAGAAGGTGAGGCGGAGAATTAGTCCGTCCGGCTCCCGGGCAGCAGGCACGGCCGGATCAACTGACACCATTCAGCCGAGCAATCGGCGGATGAAAACTAGTCTGGTCAGATATGGGCCGATCGGGTGCTGGAGTATCTTCGAATCAGTATGGTGCCGGATGGATCGGGTGTTGGAGTATCTTCGAATCAGTATAGTGTCGGATGGGAGATGTCGGGTGAGAAAGATGAACAAGTGGTTACTACGTGGAAAATGGAAAGAAAAATGTATTATCGAGGTTGATAGCCATTAATGAATGGAGAAGATAAGAGTATGCAAGGCTAGCCTCATGGGTCCTCCCTGGCGAAGCTCAGCAGAACTTGTTCCGGAGTCGGGGCACGCGGAGGCCAGGGTGACGATCGGGGTCCTGCCGGAACTGGTTGCGCCACGGACTTGTTGGTCGAGCGCATCGAGCGAAGCTTGCAGAGTGGTAGCCTGACGCCGACCCAATCCTGGATACCAAGTCCCGCTTTTGGCCGAGTCCCCGCTTTTCTCCACCCGGCGGTTGGCCAGATGTAGCATGATAGGGTGGAGAAAAATATCCAAGTCGCAGTGGCCGTGCTGGATTCCGTCAACAACGAAGTTGCAGAGCTTTGTCCAGCTCTCAGTCGCGCGGTTTCGACGGTTCTTGCGGTCGGCCCGGTATTTGGCTAGGTCGGGGGACTCACGCCCGGCGGCAACGGAAATGAAGAGGTGATGGGTTGACTCCCAGATGGCTTGCCCATGCCGAGAGAGGTACCCCTTACAGACTTCCCGAAAGTCCGCGAACCAGCCGACATGGGGCAGACCTATGTCTGGCATCTTTGTCGCCAGTACGGCCCAGGGTTTCTGGGATAAGATCGCGTTTAGCGGCCCGATCGCCACTAGCTTGGCATCCCAGTCCACGGCCTTGGGTATAGCGGGAGCCGGCGGGAATATCCACAACGGCGGGCGAGTCAATGCCCGAGTGACAAGGGCACCAGTGAGGTCTTGGATACACAAGCCTTCCAACTGCGCCTTTGACCAAGGAAGAGCCGCGGCCAGTTCGGGGGCCGTCATGACCTTCCGGCGGGGAATCCACAACGGGGGAGACTCCTCTGAGGACTCCTTAGATTCGTTCTCGTCAAACACGAAGGGGTCCGGGGAAGGTAACTCCTCGTAGCCCTCAGCGGCGACCTCATCACAGTCCATCTCCGGTAGGTCGGGCGCTCCCTCTCCATCGGGAGAGGCGGTAGACGGGCCTTGAGGATCATGGGGGGAGACTCTAAGGAGAGCCGGGGCAGACGAAGCTTTAGACGAAGATCTTGTAACGCGAGGACGATGGGGGAACTTCCCAGCAGCCGGCGGGGCTGAGATCGAAGTGGGGTTGGGACCCGGCCCGTTGTCTCCATGACCTAGAGCCGCGCTCGCCGGCGCGGCGGACCGTTTAGGCCGTTTGGCTGCCACAGGGCCGCGGAGCGACGCAACCCGGCTGGCCCGACGCTTTTTCTTATGGGCAGGGGAATCTTCAGTGGACGATAGAGAAGCCGCCGGCTCGCCGGCTGGCACTGGTGGCGGGTTATGGTCTTGAGAAGTATCCCAAATCCGTAGACGAGAAGCCTTTACCGTGCTACCGGTCACCGATCCTGGGGCGGACGCCTCCGCGCTGGATGTCCGGACGCCCGTGGTAGAACCAGCGGCTGACGGGAGAAGTGGCGTAGCGGAAGCGGCCGGATCAGGATCCCGCGGACAAGCTAAGTCGAGGAGGTGCCTAATAGCCTCCCGGATGGGGGCAGGGCCCTTCATTAGACGCCCCACCCGGGTACCCGACGCGGCTAACCGAGCTCGACCTTCCTTTATGGAGGACAGGCAGTCCGCGCGTTCCTCCGCAAGCTGGGAAAACACCTCCCGGGCTTCACCCACACCCGATTGGGTCTCGGTGTACGCGGCCTCAAGCTCCCGGATTCGGCGCTGGAGCTCAGGCGATGCAGAGGCCGACTGGTACAGCGCCTTCTGATACTTCGTTACTTTTTGGCGAGCCGGATCCGGCGAAACTTCAAATTGCCCAGCTCTATTTGTGACCTCTCCAATTGTTGAGAGAGTTTGATGTAGCTGTCGTAGCGTGTCGCCAACTCGCGCGCGGCTTGAGAGGACCGACCATCAAGATGCGGAAACACGTGACATTTTGTTCTGAGGACACAGACAGAGTGAGCAAGTTGAGAGACGGACACGAACAGGCGAAAATGTACTTACTCTGGATTTTCAAGGCGGCCAAGTCTTTCTGGTTCAAGATGCGCTGTGAGTCCGACAGCTGTTGGAAGTGATCTATCGCTTTGAGAAGGTCAGTCTTCTCATTTTCCAGTCGGCGGATGCGGTCTCGGGATTGGAAGGTAGCCAGTACCTCCCGGACCCGGGCTTCATCTGCTTGCTGACTAGCCAACCGTGCGGTCACAGCCAACTCGGTGTTAGCCTTCTCTAGGCTAGCCACTTGCGTGCTTAGAGCCGCAATTTGAGTTTGCAGGGCAGCCACGTCGGGCTGCCCGGGACGACGCTCTAGGCCGACCGGATGGGCATCAGGGCCTACGGCCGATGGCTGCGTAGTGGTCGGGGAGTGGCCCGGCAGGGGATCGATGGGGGCGCTGTCACGGTCGGACATAGGGACGGTGAAAATCAAAGTGTGAGAGATGTGGTGAGCTCGTGCCTCAACCTTTGTGCGGCTGCGACAAGGCTCAAGGGCGGCTGTGGTGAAGGTTCCAGAAATTAACGGACTAATGATGATGGATGCTCTCATCTGATTGGTTGAAATGTCGCCCTTAGCTGGATGCCCGGACTGTCCAATAGAGGACGCGATCTGAGAGCCGCCGGACGCACCTACGGACGGCCGGACGGCGCCAGGCCTAGGATCAGGCCGGACGAACGTGATAGAAGGAATGGACAGTTGGGCTAGCAGGCTGAGCGGACGGGACGACCACGGACGTTGGACGGCCGAGGGGCGGATTGGTGGCAGATGGGTGGCGGATTGTTTGGAAGGTATGCGTGAAAGGAGCCTGAAGGAAGATGAGTGTTCTAGTGGATGAAGGAGGCACCCGGATCGGATGAGAAGCTGCCAAGGAATTGCTAGCGCCAGCGGCCAGGGAGCTCGGATGGATGGCCATCCGGCCGAGCCAGCCGGGTACAATGTACCAGTCGGACTGGTACCAGTTGGGTTCGGTGTACCGGCCAGGCGGGTAAACAAAATCGGAGTTAACCGAGCTACTTCGGGTAAGGCACACGACTGGTCAGCCGGGCTATTTGGGGTAGGTCACACAAAAGGGAGTATTGGATATAGGATAAATCAGTATACGTTTCGCTTTCTTAGACACAAGTCGCTTTCATTGGTTCACAGCAGAGGGCTAACAAGGTCCCCTCTTGCTGCTATTGGTTTGCCCGGGGAAGGTTAAGTTAACCCACCGGAAGTCCCCTGACCGGGAGTCGCGGCGTCTTCGTATACTCACCTCAAGTCGCCCGTGTTTTGAACACGGTATTAAGTATTGGGAAGTGGTGACATTTTGGCCTTCTGTGGAAGAGTGTGGAGTTATATCTGCTTTACATACACATTTGGATTCACCCTTCATTGTTATTGGTTTAGCTGGCCGATAGATTATTCTCGGTCCAGCCGGCACTATACAAAGTTCAAGTGTATTGCCCGACGAGCTCCCCGGTGACGATTTCCGCCCAGGAGCTACCCCTAGTCCTAACCCTCATCTCCTTATTCGACGGATTTACACTTTTCGCCCTAGGGTCCACCAAGAGAGCAAACCAGCCAGTACTGACGGGTACACAAGGTGAGCTTTCAACATGCAACACCCGAGTAGTCACGATCAAGCGGATGGAAGTGACCGATCCAGCCGGCCGGATGCCGGATCGGATCATGACTCGGATGGACGGAGTACCCCCTCCGATAGTCAGTCGTCTGGGACCCCCGTGGGTGTTCGCGTCTCCGGAAGATTTTCTGAGAGCGACTACACCACAAAATCTAGGTGTGGTGTCCCCGCAGGCTCTTCCCCACACCCGACCATTCCTCTCTGGGTAGCAAAAGTTTGCATAGGTTTTCCCAGGTGTGAAGGCCGTACAGGCCCTTTCACACACCCAATCGTTCGTCTCTTGTTGGCAACAGCTAGCAATGGTAATCCTGGGTGAGGTGGCCCCACAGGTAGTTGTGGCCGCCACCACCTCACCTTTGTCGTAAGAACTGGCTCGATGTGAGGCCAGCCCTATTTATCCGGAGCAGAGTTCACCGCCGCACTTATCGTTACGGACGGTGAACTCGCTTGCCCGTGTCGGCATGGCATGCTTCGGTCCGGAGGGGGGGCGTGCCCAGGCCGTTCGTTCGTGTGATTCCGTCGCTCGTCATTTCTGTCCGGATCCTCCCCATCCTTGTTGGGTGAGGTCTTGACGGCAAATTCAAAACTAACAACACAAGCAGTATGTATACCAACAGCTTCAGGGCTAATAATCAAGTGCTCGTAAGAGCCCACTCATGTGGTCCACCTTATCACAGGGCACCTGTTTGAAATTAGAATGGTAGGTGTGGCAGTACGGTGACGGGGTTGAACCAGTGGTGTCGTCGCCGTGATTGGAACGGAACCGAGAAGGGCGTGAAGGAAAATAGAGGGAGAAATCATTTTGCTCTGCCTATGACGACCGAAGCATTGATTACTGTTGCAAAACAACGAGATTCCACTGAGAGTACGTAAACCTGCGCGAAACTTCACAAGAAACGAAACGTAAAAAGCTTGGACCTGCTAAAACCCAACCACTAGTCTCCACGTGCGAAAATAATTAATCCACAATAAAAACGTAATTCACACAGCTCGTAAACGTGTCAGTGTTCACTTGTTGCTTGGTGTTCCTCGGGAATGCAGTGCCGGTCGTCTGTTAGTACGACGGCGCTGACTCCTATCCGGGTGGTTTTTAGGCGTAAAAGTAAAAGTGATATATATTTTATAGTATTAAAAGTTGTCCTGTCGAAATTACTTTTAACCTATATTAGACTATCCCAATATGCACTATGACGGTCTCTATTTTGTTGGTTTGCACATCAAGGTAATGATTAATAGGGACAGTGGGGGGTATTCATATTTCAGCGTCAGAGGTGAAATTCTTGGATCGCTGGAAGATAAGCTTAGGCGAAAACATTTACCACGGATGTTTTCATTAATCAAGAACGAAAGTTAGGGGATCGAAGATGATTAGATACCATCGTAGTCCTAACCATAAACTATGCCGACTCGGGATTGGCAGTCGTTTAATCGCACAATTTTCATCCATTTTCGTGGTTCATCGAAAAGACACAAATTCAACACTCCTTCCGTTACCGCCATCGCTGCATGTATTGTGTAGTCTCCAATGTAGTTGTCGTAAAGCCATATATAAATCGAAAATATAACCATGTTCACACCCATTCGAAATTATTTCAATCCAATTTGCCCTCTGAGTTCATCGATTCTGGGCGCGGCCAGATTTTTCGTCAAAAGGTCTGCAATCATATCCACGGTGCCAACATGTTCTGGGTGCACTCGCCCCTTTTGGACGTAATCCTTCAGAAACTTGAGCTTGACATCAACATGCTTCGTGCTTGCCGCACTCGCTTCACTCTGCAACTGTTTGATTGCAGCCATGTTGTCAATTTTTAGGACGATCGGTGTTTTAGCAAGCACACCGATCTCTTCGAAAATCTCACGTAGGCCCAGCACTTCCTTGCCACCTTCCGCTGCAGCCACAAATTCTGCTTCAGCCGTAGACAATGCAACAGTGCTCTGCTTTTTGCACTTCCAGCCAGCAATGACTCCATTCACAAAAACCACACTTGCACTAACACTTTTCCGATCCACCTTGTCGGCTGCGAAATAAGCATCGCTGTAGCCGACAATCCGCAAGGGCAGGTGGTTTCCACTGTCGTGACTTAGGTGCAATTTCAATCCTTTCGTACCCTTCAGGTACCGTGCAATCCTTTTAGCAACTTTATAGTCCAATAAAGTCGGGGCATGTGTACGCCGGGTAGCCCTGTGCACTGCGAACGAAATATCCGGTCGTGTACACCGGGATATCCACAATAGGCTACCGACCAACGATTGGAAATTTTTTATGCAGGGCATCTTTCCCTCTGTCTCCACAGGTAGCAGTTCATCCAAATTTTTATCCATGTCCGCCTCCGCAATCGGAGTTCGAACTGCGTTTGCTTCTTGCAAACCGTGCTTCATCAACATTTCATCAATGGTGACCTCTTGGTCAATGGTGTATCCAATACTCGGACCACCCCCCACACGTATCCCCAAAAATTTCTCCACATTTCCAAGATTCTTCAATTCCAGAGTTTTCATTTCGTCAAAAAATCTTTCAATCAATTTTTCACAGGTCGCCGTGACGAGTAAGTCGTCAACATACACGCCCATCAGTGTTTTACCATCATCAGAAACACGTATGAAGATGCACGTGTCGGTTAAAACACTGCACAAAACCAAGCTTAACCATAGTTTCTCGCAAGTGTTCATACCAAAGCCTACCGGCCTGCTTTAGGCCGTATAGGTTCTTTTCCAATTTTAACACCAAGTCTTTCTGTGTCTCCACCCAAAAAACTTTTAAATTTTCCTCTGAGACTTCCATTCCTTGCGGCATTCGTAAGTGAATTTCATAACAAGTTTCGGTGCCTGCTTTGGGGATGCACTTGGCACATCCCCGTGTCTAGCAGGCACCTTCCATACCAACGACATTATGAGTATCACCTTCATGTTATTCAGCTCCATCACTGTCGAGAAAGTAAACATATAGTCCCACCAAGGACCGGTTGGTCGCCTCGTGCAACCAGTCGTGCCTTGTAGCGTTCCACTACTTGGGTTTGGTTTTATAGACCCATTTTGTTGGTAGGTTTTTTTTTCCTCCACCCTCTTCATCAAATTCCATGTTCCAAGATCGGTCATATGGCCCCAAATACCATTTGCACCGTGACAACCACGAGTCACCGCCGGTGCCGAACAAGCGGGGGCGACCGAAGAAATCCAAGAAGCACACCGAGTCACAATCTGCCACAGAGGCTTTCAAGATCAAACGATAGAACAAGTGCACTTCGTGTGGTACAACAAGCGCACGTGCACACGCAAAGTGCTGAAGGATGATATCCGTGGCCGAATCTTGGAATATTTTTCATATTATCAGAAAGAACCTAAGCTGTGAGTACGCCCAATTTGCGATTTTCTACACAGTTTCTTAACCCAACGCCGATTGATATTTTGGTCAAAATTGCGGTTTATTACAGTCTTGGTGTCTTTAGGTAGTATACCAAACGTCTAATTTTTCATAAAAATGGGTTATCTGTCCGCAAATGAGTGCAACAGCAATCCTTGCCCATTGCTCCTGTGAGCTGCAACATCTGAATTTAAGCACAATGTAACACGATGAACAGGATTGAAGACTGGACTAGTATATTATATTTTTCTACTATAATAGTCTTTGAATGATCATGTTTTGATTCGCCATTGTGAGCACGCGAATTGCGATTTAAAGCGAAGTAGCACAACCTTTTGAGATCTGATTTCAAGGCAAACAGAATTAGAAATAGTATTTTTGCCGAACTCACCCTGATTTGCTATGGGACTTAATCCATATTCCATTGGCACAAGTGGTATAATTTACACATTTTTTTACTTTTGGTATAAAATTCCCATTAACTTTACAAAGTGGTAGAAAAACCCATTTGTCCCCAAATATACTTAAGCAAAAACGTTTTTTTTTCAAGTTTTGTCGTCTCGAAATCGGAGGATCTTCGAAATCGGTGTTTGGCAAAGCCGATGTGTCCCAATGTCAAATCGAAATGTGATATTATAGTCTTTCGTAGTAGAGAAGATATAAAGAATAACAGTTTTATTTTGTTTTTAAAAGAAGCGGCGGTAACAAGCCAAGGAGTAGCGGTAGTGACGACAACAGTGACAGCAGCAGCACCTCCAGTGAGTACGATGTTGCGCGATTATTGCTCCTTACCTTTGATCTCGTTATGCTACAGAGCCTTACCACGACCCTCTATTCCAAGGTGCCGTGTACGTTTTGGGGCTTATTGGTTCCAGAAATGAATCTCGGTTCTACAACGTCGTACAGATGCATCGAACAACGTTTATCTCACTCCTAGATACCCTCACGGGTACAGGTTATCTGCGATCTACAGCCTCGTTATCAGCAGGGGAGAATCTGATAATGTCGCTTCAAGTCATGATCAACACAAGCAACCGAGCGGTTGGTGAACGTTGGTAACGCAGTTGCTTGGCTATCACCGATGCAGTGGATGTGGTCTGCGAGCCACCGCTAATCTGCAACACCCCATGATGACGCCTTGCCACACCTACACGCAAATTATCGTCACCCAAATGGCTTTACCGTGTTTCAAAGTCTGTATTGGCGCACGTCATGGTGAGTGACCGGCTTTATAATGAAATCGCTGTTCTAATTCGCAGGGACACATATCCCGGCGGTGTTTCAAGAAGAGCAGTCAGGACCATGCCGAAATCGAAATGCCACGCTGTCTCAGCATGTGTGCGGAGTGGGTAACTTTGAAATGCAATTCTGCTGTGTTCTCGCGGGGTGGAAGGGATCGGTTCATGACGGACGCGTTATTTAGCATGCTGTGTCTATGGATTTTCCTATACTGGAAGGTTTATCTCCGCGATGCCGGCTACTGTTATATTGTGGTGTAGTCACTCTCAGAAATTCCTTCCGAGATGCGAACACCCACGGGGGCCCAGATGACTGACTGTCGGAGGGGGTACTCCGTCCATCCAGGTCTTGGTCCGAGCCAGCATCAAGCTGGATGGACCGGTCACTTCCATCACCTTGGCTGTGACGATTGGGATGATCCATATTGTATAATCACCCTGTGTACCCGTCAGCACTGGCGGTTAATCCTGGTGGACTCTAGGGCGAAAAGATAAAAGCCGGTTTAAATAGGTGGACGATAGGGTTGCACCTAGGCGGAAATTTTCACCGGGGAGCGGACTGGCGTTATACTTGAGTTTTGTATATTGCAAAGGCTGGACCGAGAGTAATCAATCGGCCAGCTTAACCAAAGATAATAAAGGTTTTACTCCAACCTTATGCGCAGTCAGGAGATCCAACCAATATTCCACGATCTCCACAGTAAGCCAAAACTTCACACACTTTCCAATATAACTAAGCCGTGTTCCAAACACGGGCGACTTGAGTGAGTATAAATTTCACAGCGACGGGGCTTCCAGTGGGTTCTTTTCAACCTTCCCCGGGCAAACTAATAACAACTAGGGGGGGGCTTGATAACCCTGTGTTGTAAACCAATGGCGACTTGTGTCTTAGAAAGCGAAACGTATGCTGATTTTTATCCCTAGATCCAATATAAACCTTTGGTGTACTCTACCCAAAATAACCTGACCAGGCTAGGGTTGCTCCTGGGTGGGAATCTTCACCGGGGAGCAGACTGACGCTAACGTTATACTTGGTTTCAGTATGCCGCAAGTTTTGAAGAGATACTCAATCGGCCAGCACAACCAAAGACAATAAGGGGGTTATTCCAATCTTATGTGTAGACGTAAATTATCCACAATCTTCCACAGTGCCAAAACTTCGCCTTTCCTTCCAATACAATAATACCGTGTTCCAAACACGGGCGACTGGAGTGAGTATGCGAATTCCAAACGACTCCCAGTCAGGGGACTTCCGGTTGGTCTCTTGTGACCTTCCCCTGGCAAATCAATAACAGTGGGGACCTTGTTAGCTCTCCGCTGTGAAGCGATAGGTTCTTGTGAAAAAATTATACTGATTTTATCCCTAAATCCAGTATAAACCTATGGTATACCCTACACAAAATATAGTGGTCGGCTTTGCCTAGCTGTCCGTGTACCTTACCCAAATAGGGTGTCTCGCTGAATATCTTCAAAGTCTTCCTCCTGGCAACCCGATTGGCTAATAATGCCTCATCCGGCTACTACAGCGATCTATCCCTACACGTTCCTTGTCTGTATGCACTTACCATTGTCCAATTTCATAATATTGCTCTGTCCCCGCTGGCCGGTCCCGGGCAGTACTGCTAACCTGACCCAACCTGGTCCAGCTTCGCCGCCGATCTCCTTGCTGGTTCGCATAACTTCCTGGCTCCGGACTCGCCCTTCACTCCTTTCGCAACTCTATGTGCCAATCCAGAACACTCCGTGTTCTCCCATCCACCATTCACGGCCATCGTCTTGACTTAGTAGCTGACTCAGGGCAGCTACTCCGATTCGCCATTTTAACCAATCTGATTGGTGGGCCTCTCATTCATCTACCGGTTAATCAATACTGGGGCCACTTCACCACAAACTCATTGTCGATGCATACCGACGTAGCTGACACCCGAGCGAATGAACAATGTCTGATCCCCATGATTTGGTATAAAAAAAGCCATGGGCACACTGGATGGTGCTTGCCTTTGACCTACCTACAGTTACTTGCAGTGCCCCTATGGGTGGCACAATATAGCGAAAAAGTTCATGGCGAAAGCTGACTTTTCCGGCACGACCCATACAGTGCCACTGGAGTATGAGCATGCTCCTATCCCGCATAGACGAGGAAATGTTTTAACAAAAAGAACACAACAACCTTGTGTAAAGAGTATCAGTACATAGGTGGTGCTTGAGCCACATATTCTTCGGTTGATGCACATCTTGTGTAGTCCAGCACGAACATCGACATACCCTTTGTCTGTGTGTTGTGCGGGTAAAGCTGCCCATTTGGTATAAAACTAGGTCTTTACCTGGCTTAAATACGATTGAGACGTTTTAAGCTTCAGATCATTCATAAACAAAAGATGGTAAACTTGCCGAGTAGGGCTATCTCCATCGTCACACCTCCCACCGTAGAGAAATTGTCGAAATGCTTGGAAGCAGTTTGGAGCTGATGCACGCTCCGAGCACTACAAACGGACTCTACAGCATCATGACGCTCCTTGATATTTAGTGCAACTTCGAGATCCTGTGAAACGACTGTTTCATCCATAGTGTGAAGTGTGGGTGATTAGGGACGACATAAATCATGCTCTGTTTGTATTAATACAAGAAATTTGTAAATTGTGCGGTATTTCAACCAATCGCTATCATTGTGGGTTGCGGTGAAGAATGTTATTGTGCATTGCAAATCTTTTGCCCTCCGTTTCCGGGTCAGATTTCGGACTAAAACGATTCTATTGCGGACCCCATATAGGGTTAAGTCGAGATAAAACGGACTGCTTGAGACATTTCATCCTCCGCCAAAATCCAGTAGCCCCATTTCGGACAAAACAAACATATCTTCATCGTAATAGGTGAGCATCTCATTCCAGGTCGGTAAAGTGGTGGGTTTACGTCTACTATTTTTTTGTTGTTGACACAGAGTGTGGAACCGCAAGCCCGACAACCCCACGGATGTTTGGTGCTATGCTGGATCCATCAATATTCCCGTGAGGTGTGTTACTTGTCGGGGTACTTAAGGAAAATAATAATTGGGTTAATTGGTACTGAAAATTACGTACTGGACAGCGAAGTAGGCATGAAAAAAGCTTTCAAAGAGGGGAAGAAATTGGAGAATGTGCCAATCGACGTGGAGTTCTGCTCGCAGATGCAACGTGCCACACGACCAGGTCGCTGGCTTTAATTGTGCGTAGTATGATAACACCAGTAATGGAACACTGTTTTCCACTGAATTTGAAGGCGTAAACGACAAGAAACCCTGTGGCTTTCTACGTCGCAGGTATGGTAAAGAATACCTTTCGACCTTAAACGACGTGGATGGCTCAATTTGGTGGGCCAGACCATTCCTGTGTATGCGTCTCCTACACTGAAAGAGAGAAATTTTGGTAAGTTACAGGTTAGTGCATGTTCAGTTTGTTACATTAAGAAATCCACAGTTGACTTGCAGCCAATGTCACAATGATCTCAATAGCGTTTATTTTTTTTGGACGCTGCGAGTTACGCCGCTAATTACGAAGTACGAAGGCACGAGGAAACTCATTCAACCGTCCAGAAATCTTCCTCAGGCGTGCTCGATGTCGTTGTCTTCATGCTTTTTTTTCACATTGTTAATAGTATGATTGCAATGAAGCTCTTCAGCTCTATGATGGGTCACATTTGGTTGGAAATGATGGCGCTGTCCCGTTGAAATTTGATACCTTTGGTCGTTCTTTCCCCACGCTGTTACAAGTCATTAAAGGGAATCAGTGATCCAGTATCGCGTACGATGATGTCGCTGCAGCAAAGCCCCATTGGTTTATGGTTCCGTTTCTCATTCTCAACTTTATCAATGTGTGCTCTTAAATCTCTTTATTGCGGCGATTCTTAAATACGTTTCCATCATCGAAAAAGAAGCGTATTAACGGCAGCTTGCACAGATCATTGCGATCTCCAAAGAGCTCGACATTTATAAAAATATTGAAGAAGTAGGCATCCGTGCGTTTGGCGAGATGGATCAGCTCGAGAATGTAAACAGCGTCAATGAACATCTACATCAGTTTTACCGTGTTCAGCCTTACTGTGGATGAACACGTCGTCAAAGTAGCTCGGTGCAAATTCTCGCACCGGGCCTAATAGATGCGTGACGCATCTATTGAATGTGGCAGGGGCATTTCGAAGCCCCTGTGGCATCACAAGCCACTCCCAAAGCATACCGCTTGGAGTGCTTACAGCCGTGAGAGGGATATCCTTCTCACGCATGAGGATTTGGTAGAAACCATCCCTCAAATCGAGAGCACTGAAAACGGTGCTCCCGCTCATGCCATCAATGATGACATCTTTCCGCGGTATCGGCGTCTGCGCCGGCACCGTGGCTGCGTTCAGCTTTTTAAAAGCATGAACGATTCTCCACCCACCAGTGGATTTATTTACGCAAAAGGCGGACTGGAGTGCGGTGAGGTAGACTCCCGCTCATGTCCCGTCTTACGACGGGTTTCAAAGAACTCGTCGATCGCCTTGACCTGGTCACGCGGCAATGGCCATTGACGCATGACACAGTACTTCGTGCCAGGCACGAGATCAATCTCGTGCTTAGTTCTCTTATCTTTTGGGAGCTCGCAAGGTACTTCTTCTGGAAATACATCAGCGTACTCCCAACGTACCTGATAGTATGGGGAAGTCGCTTTAAGTGGCTCCCAGCTCTGCGTTTCAAAGCGCTGAACTTTGGTTTGTTCATTGGGAACGGTCTCGTTCCCAATATCTTCTGCCTGCAGTGTGGATATTCGTTCACGAATATCCACAACACCGTCTGTTGCAACGATGACCGATCTGATCATTGTGCAAGTTCTTAGCGAACTTCTTTCAGCTCGATCCTGGAAGACCATCACCTCCGAACCCAAGTTCGGAGGATTGTCGAGTGCTAGAGACTGGGTAGCTAATCCAGTCTCTGTCTGCGTCAAGTCGTTTATCGTCTCGACGAACACGACCGCATGATCAGACGCACTCGTCTGATCTGTTGCCTGTTCTGCAGCACGGTGATTGTCATCACTCGTGCGCAAGGCATCGTCAACATGGTGACCACTGTCAACCATGGGGTTATCACACTCACGACTGCTTTCAGTCATGGATTCTTCGTCTTCGATACGGAAGTCACTTACATCCGTGTCGGTATCTTCGTCTTCACGGTGGGTGTTTCCCATCGTGGGTAAATTCACTACACCACGACCGTCATCGGTCGTGGTTACTTCAACACGGGTGTGTTTGTCACTCGTGTTGCCCACGTTACCGACACGCAACGACTCTTCTGTCTCGTGTGTAAGTCCCACTGGACTCTTATCAGCGGGTGTACTATCCGCTGATATTGTCCAAGATTGAGGACGATGTATTCGTCCTCGAACGACAGTTCGTCTAACTCGTAGCGTGTGCGAATCACACGCATTGATATAGTCATGGTTGCACCTGTTGCTAACCGGACTGACAACATACTTCGTGGAGATTTGATCTCCACGAAATCCAAGGACGTTAGAGCCTCAGCTCTAACGAAATTCTTTGACGCTCCTGTGTCAAACAGAGCGCGCATGGGGACATCGTTTCCATGCGGTTTGACTTCCAGGGTGATGAGAGGTTTCCCTTCACCCTGCACCTTTTGACAGAACATAGTCCCGTCTGGGGCTATTATCCTCACATGCCCGATGTCGGTATGTGAGATAACCCGTCCAGTAGGACACCCCGCCCCTACTGGTTGTTGCCGTTTTTTCATCAACAGAGGGTTGCCCCTGTTGATGTCGCCGACCAGCAGACTGTCCAGTCCGCTGACTGCGTGGCGCCGGCCGTGGCGCCATACACTCATGGGCGTAATGGCCCATCTTCGCGCATCTATTGCAGCGAAGAACTTCTTGTTTTTCGGTTGCCTCGGGGTCCAGGCAACAGCAACCGATAGGTCCATCGGTTCTGGACCTCCTCCGCCCGCGCTCTGGCGCGGGTTTGGTGTCGTGGGACGAACTGTGAACTTCGTCTGTTCGAGAAATTATTAACATGCTGCACCGGCGGCATGTTAAAGTCGAAAGGCTGTTGAGCCCTTCGACTGAACTCAGCGTTGATGCTGAACGCATGCTAAATTCTTTCCGAATGCTTTGGTCTATAGTATCCCTCAGAGTCTTTGGCTGAATTCGGTAAAGACTCTGCTTGATGGGACCGTCGTTCAGTCCCTTCATGAAGCCAGTGACCGGCATGGCAGGGGCACCGGCTCATATACAATATTTGACAGCAAATTTATTTTCTGAGCGTACGCATGTAGGGCCTCAGCTGCCCTGCTTGAGTTCCATTAAAAACTCTTCGCGCAACTAAGCCTCCATTTTGAAGCTTCGAAGTGAGGCTTCAGCTCAGCTTTCCAATCCTGATACGCCAGAACGCAGATCCATCAGTGGATCTGGCTTCATCGCATGCCGTGTGCGACCCCCAGGCCATTTGGTGCGAAATAAGCTTGAACGCGGGTCCACAATCTTTAGCGCAGAGAGGGCATCCTCCACCTCTGCGAACAATTTACGAAGGGGTGAACCCCCTTCGCCAGTAAAGGGCGGAATCCGCGCTCAACGCTCACACTCGCTGTGGGCGTTGTTGGTGGCGACCGTAACATTACAGAACGCACCTGAGGATCTATATACATCCTCTTGAAACGGGTAACCGTATCCAAAGCTTCCTCCGGGGTTTTACCTCGGAGGATGGAGATTATCTCGGGCCCTACGGTCCGCATCATCTCCACCACGGTACCCACACTTCTCTGTGTCCATTGATGGAAATTTTTCGTCACTAAATCTTGCGCGGCATTCGCTCGCGCTCACGTTCGCTGACCGTCGTCATGACGGTCGGGCGGCTCTTAAACCTTCATTCCGCTAGTTAAGTAGCGGAACGCGTGAACAGTGGTCGTTAAGACGGACCACAAAATGCTACCAGGTGTAACAGGCTAGCTGTAACAGGCTCACACTGTGAAATTGCAAGTGAGGAAGCGTGCAATTAAATCAGGACCAAATGTAATTTTGTCCTCTATAGTTTAATTAAGATAGATATATATATCTAGCCACGTGTCTAAGAGAATGTAAGTTTAAGAGGGAATATATTTATGAACGGTTAAGAGCTAACTAGCATAATTAGACCTAGAGTAATCATAGTAACATGTAATGTAAAACTGATCTAATGATTTCTTTATCACTAGATTACTTGTTAGATTCGATAATTGTATCAGAATCTGTTCTCAGGGAGGATTATATCAACTTATAACCCAACATTCGCATTTCAGACAGTAAGTATGAAATTGAACTGTGATATTTCAACTTGAATATCACTTATGTAATGGCACCCCATTACACAGCGGATCTCATGACGAAGGCGCTGGATCGACACCAACTGACTCACAAGCGTGCCCTGTGTGGCCTGATCCGGTGAGGCAGTCGTGCTCCTGGGTGACGATCCATGGAGCAGCGCTTGGGGGGGAGGTGTTAAGTCCCGCTGCCTGACAGTCGTCAATCGCTGCTTAGCGATAAGGCTGGTAGCTGTGTTTGCTGTTGCAATAGGAGGTGGGACCGAAGAGGTCCCGTGGGAACAACAGGATGGGTACCACTGTCTGCGTGTAAGGCCAAGCGTAGATGCAATGCCTAAATCAGGACGTTAGGACATCAAAGAACTCTAAAGGCAGAAGGACCACACGAATAACGTTAATACGTTTCTTTTACCATCTTAAAAGGAAGTAACCCACCTAACCGGTTAACAGCCGCATCCCGCTCGAAATGACTCCTACGGCTCGTGTAACACCTTCCCGAATTACGCGCTCGCAGTTGGCAGCGGCGTCAATCTCACTAGGCCCTCCACCTTCTGCAACAGCTCCAACGACACAGCCTCCGAGTATCACGTATGTAGGTCGCACTGAACCAGTCATGTCCAATAACTTTGCCGATGAAAACGATGACGACAATGGTATCGGAGGAAGTGATCACGACCCCGATAGCTCCGACGAAGATAACAATGGCAAGGATGGAGACGACTCAGGAAGTAGTGACCCAGTCAGTTTCTGCACAAACGAGGACTTGGGCATCGTCATCAGTCCTCCGCAGACCGTCCGACAAGCATCAGATCAATCTCGAAGCGTGGTTGACCATCGTGAGCTTTCTGTAGCTCGTCTTTGCCGTGGCGGCAGACCCAACGTTGAACATCTCTCGATACGGAATGCGCACTTGCCAAAGTCAGTGAAGCGCCAGCCCCACGCAGGCGTTCGATCTCCCAACAACAAGCGGACCGAGTTTGTCATGTTGATCTCGCTGGCCCCATCGATCGTGCGTACGACGGGTCAACGTATTTCCTGGTTGCTGTCTGGTGGAGATACATCATGGTGTACGGTCTCAAGTCCAACGACGAAGCAGACGCACGGTATAAACTTCCTTGCGTTTGCGAATCGACAAACAAATGTTCCGGCCAATGGTCTCCAAGTGATTCGAACAGATGGGGAAGGCGAGTTCCGCACGGCAGACTTTCGTGATATCATCTCACAACAAGGGCTTCACCATCAACGCACTGTTTGGTATCGAAGTAGTCAGAACGGTGTGGCTGAACGCGCCATCCGCACGGTCACCGAGATGGCATGTGCGATGTTACTCGACTCAAAGCTTCCTCACTATCTGTGGCTTGAAGGACCCCAGCACGCTGCGTACATACCCAACTGGGTGCCACGTTGTGGATCGACAGTGACGGCGCATGAACGCATTTTTGACGTCAAACCAACCGTTTGTCATCTGCCAGTGTTTGGTCAGTCGGTTGTCATTCGACAATCCGGTGCAAGCGCTTCCGGTTTGATGGTCGCGGCGAGCTGGGCGCATTTATAGGACTCTCAGAGTGCATAAAAGGTTACCGTGCTTACGTTCCGGTATACTCCACGCATCCGCGAAAGTGCCGGCGTCCTTCCCTCGACAGAATGCTGCATGATGACGTAATTCTGCCAGCGGACGGCGTCGAGCCACCGCCTGCAGATGGGGGAGGGAAAGACGGCTACCTAATAATACTCTTATTATTAGATCCCTTCTTAGATTCGATATTCGTATCAGAATCTGTTTCCCAGGGGTGATTATAATAACTTATAATCCAATATTCACATTTCAGACAGTAAGTCTGAAATTGAACTTTGATATTTCAACTAAAATATCACTTATGTATTGGTACCCCATTACACAGACAGGGATGTAATTTCCTGCGGAAATGACATCGGATATTACATATTTGGAACTCTGAAACCCCCTATTTTTCCAATTCGGGGCTCTTGATTACGGATTTTAGACCATCATATTTGCCATGAAATCCACAATAGATAGGCGCCAGCACTGTAAGCAACACTGTAAGTACTGTAAGGTGGTCCTCTGCAACAAAGTGATTAAGTACATGTATAAGTACTACAACTTCCTTCACTCCTGTCGCTACTTTTGTCGCTGCTGCTTCCAGCGATAGACTGCCGGTAGCCCATTTTCTGCGTTTTTCACCTTCATTTTTTTCCCCTTCGCCTGCACTTTGCGTTCTAGGTCTAATTTAGCGCTCATCAGACCAAGTTTTTTAGCGCGAGCCAATCGGTCTCTAAGTTCTCTGTACATTGCATCCTTCTCCACCTGCATTTTATATTTCTGCTTCCGATCTGACGATAAGTCGGGCAGCTCTGCGGTCGCCAAATCTCGTTTGCGAATGCGATTAAATGCTCTGTCTACCAATTCCGGTGCCGTATCAAAGTGCTGAGCCACATCAAAATTGGTCACATTCTCCTCATCGTCCACAAAGACCGTGTGTTTATTGGTCTTGGGTGCGTCCACAAAATGCAACCCTCGATTTAGCTTTTCAGCCTTGCGCAAGTCCACGGCGCGCTTCATATGCAAGTAGGCCAAATCCTGTGTCTTCAACGTGCGCAGCGCCTCGACATCCAGCTGCTTCATATGATTGTGCGTAGAGACGTGCACGCCTTCCTCCGTCCTGCTGTTGACCATGCGCCGATTAAACTCGTCGGGATTGCGCATTGCCGCCTTGAGTCGCAGCGCCGTAAGCCGTTTCTGCTTCTCATTGTAATCACGAGCGCGCTTCACATAGTCTTTGTGCTTTTCCAGGAGCCCCAACTTTTTACGCTGGCGTGGTTGCCCACGCTCCTTGTGCTCGCGTCTCTTCACTACATTGCGCAGCGACGACATATTCCAAGAATGGCTGGCTGGTGAAAAATTGTTTATAAAAACAGCTTTCTGGAATGCTTACACCAATATTATTGATTTCGAAAGGGTAAGATAATGTACGTACCAAACGATTAATTGCAAAAATACGCTTGTTACAAGTGTCGGCATTCACGAAGTCGTCGACCCTGCATCCTATTTCTCTGATGTTTGATGGAGGCAATAGCCATTGACTCTACTGCGTGAAACTTTCATTTCACATTTTCTCTTCATCCTAACTGATGGCGAAATTTAAAAGTGCTCGATTTCGCTTCAGCGCATTTTTGCGCCGCAAGGTATGGGAAATTCGTCAGGGTCAACATATTATGTCTTCAATTACTCTTCTGCTGCTAATTGGTCTGGGGCTTTTGTATCTGGGGATTTGGCTGTGTGGTCTGGCCACACTCTCCTTACAAGCTTCTAACCTACACGCAGACGGTTCCTCGAATGCTTTGCGATGGGGCGTCGGTAATGACGTCGTGATTCTAAATGGTCGGAAATTGCAAAGGTCTTTGCCGCTTGTTTACCCAAATGGGGCAATCAATAAGTTCCAGTGTGACTTGCCGGATTTAAGGTTCCAATGCGAAATGGATAAAGACAAAGGGTGCTTAGGTTACCCTCAATTGTTTCCGTCTGCAGCGTTGTTTGATCATTGGAATCCGGAAGACGCAGCTCATGTACCTCAGGAAATTTTCGATAGTATCTGCCACTTTAACGTTTCGAACCCGGTGTGTAAAGTTCAAGCTATTTATTTTGACATGAATTTACTGCAAGCTAATACTTTTTTTCTCTGTAGAATGAGTTTCGCTTGGCACAAATGTTTCGTGAGATGGAAGTGCCGTTTGTAGTTTACGGTGTTCCAGAGCTCACGGCGGCGGCAGAGAGATGGACGGACAACTATTTGACAGAGCAGCTGAATCCAAATGCGCTCTACAAGGTGCATGTTACGAACGACAGTCACTTTATGCATTATCTCAAGAGCAAACAAATCGAAGGTGAAACAAACACATACGAATCGCGCTGGATGACTTATCCGCAATTTGTGAAAGCACTGCACGATGTCCAACTGCTTGAAAACGCTGGAAAACCTCACGAGTATTACTACTTCATGCTCAAGAAGAAGGATTTCCAAGACCAGGCGGCTTTTG
>MIQA02024396.1:0-17450 GCA_001887855.2 Sclerospora graminicola
GGAGAAAGGCAGCAGGACAAGATGGACTGGGCAACGACTTTTACAAAGATTTTTCAGACGTGGTAGTAGGTCCCCTGACAAAAATATTCAACGCAATCCTGATCGGCGAAACACCGCCTCAATCCTTTTTGAAGGCTGTTGTGATCCCCTTACGGAAGAAAGGGGATTCTAGTAATGCTTTGGATTACAGACCCATTTCGTTGTTAACCACAGGTTACAAACAATTCGCAAAAATTCTGGCGCGAAGATTGCAAGTCTTTCTGGGTCAGTTAATCGGGGAAACTCAGCAGGGGTTTGTAACTGGGAGAAGAATGGATAAAGCAGTGGTAATGATGCAGTCTATTTTCGAAGGTTACAAACATCAGAAAAACAGTCGGCGGCGCAGAGTGCTGGAATTCTTTTCCTCGACTTTAGCAAGGCTTACGATACGGTTGACAGGAAGTACTTGTTTTCGGTGTTACGTCTCTTCGGTTTTTCGGTACAATTTATTGATCTCATGCATAGAATTCATGATGGTACAACAGCTGAATTTCTGGTTAATAATGATTTCTCAGAGCCATTGCAGGTACGATCGGGGATTCGGCAAGGCTGCCCTTTAGCTCCACTTCTATTCATTTTAGCGGTAGAGCCACTGGCGTTGGCTCTTCTTCAAGAACAAAGGATACAAGGAATCCAGCCTGTGTCAAATGATCCATCATTTCATCATTGGTTTTCTGCGTTCGTAGATGATTCTACGATATTCCTCAAGCATGCCGACCAGGTGCCGATGGCACTGGCTATCGTTCAACGTTTTGGAGATTTGTCGGGTTTACAGGTTCAGCCAGTCAAAAGTAAATTCAAACTATGTACCGAAAAACTGGTACAGATTACCGGTTTTACCGGAAGATGAAACCATCAGGTACCTAGGATATTTCTTTGGGTGGGCGACGTTGACAACAGTTAATTGGGCATTACGACTGCGAAGTGTGCAACGACGATTAGAGACTGCAACAGAATGTGGAACTGCGTTCATGGATAGAGTGCAATTGTTTAATGTGGTTGCGATCCCGTCTATTCTGTTTACAGCGCGAATGTTCGAACCGCCACCTGAGGTGGTGCAACAATTAGTTTACATGCAGAAAAGTTTCATATGAAAAAACAGCACTACTGGAGAGAGAGGAAAACACAAGATTTCGCCGACATTGCTGTTCACCCCACACGCGGCTGGGGGAGTTGGTCTTATTTCAATCCCTGTTGCTCTTAAAGTACAGCGATTGAAACCAGCGTGTCAGTGGCTCATTGCGGCGCCGGATGGATACCAGCAAGCCTGGATGCACTTGTCTGGTATAGGGTCTATAACAGTATCAGGACAAACAATAACGCCGCTTCCAGGTTATTCAATATGTCAAGCAGGAGATCATATGAACCGGGACAGACGAAGACAATAGCACGAACTATCATGGCGTGGCTGGGTCCGAGGGCGCAAGAGACTGACAAATTACAACAGTACACTACGCAGTTTTTACCCAGGGCGATCGATCAAATGGAAGCAAGACTGGAGAGGAAAGGACTAGGTCTCAAGCGGGGTGATACGTTTACGATTACACTTGACATAGATGCTTATCCGTTTTACGGTCTAATCCCAGATTCGATGCTATCTTTCTGGGGAACATATGCCTGGGCATCGAATCCCTGGATCAGAGAGGAGAAAGCGGCTAGATTAGTATCCAGGAAATACATCGCATACCGCCTGTAACCATTCGAGAATTACGCATCTTACGACTAACCAAATCTACGTTTGTCTGGCAGGTACAAGGAGAGCAAGAAATATCACATACAACAGCTAAAGTGGGTAGATGGCTGTGTGCGATAATCATTGCGTCGCCAAGAGCAGAAGTCGGCCATCATATTGGGGAGCGGGAGCAGTTACGTGTTCATCAGGGACCCCCATGTCTGGAAAATTTCAAGTGGGATATTATAGCTGCAGGAAAAATAATCGGAAAAGGGAAGACACCGGAGGAGGAGGAGGTGCGTCTTCAGCAGCAGGCAGATGGAATAATATGGAAGGTCGTCGCCAGCAAGAACCTCAACACTACAGACGACTCATCATTAGTTGGAGAACGGATAGTCTTCCAGCCCCATCCGGATTTGCATCTGATAGGATGGGAGGTAGCTGAGGGCACGCCAATAAGGAAGATATGGACTAAACTCCACAGGTCCTTCCGGAAGCTGTACTTTCAAGGGGTCGCGCCACAATTAACGACTTTACTTGGGAAATGGAAAAGCAACTGCGCACAGAATTCTTAGTGGAATAATATCCAAGATATCGAACCTGATCATGTATGGGACCATGACAATATGTTGACTAACTATCAAGTGTGGGTACAGTTTCGAGGAGTCGCCACTATGCAATTGAATACCTTCTATGTCCGGACCCACCAGATAAAAAGACGTGAACTTGATGACCGGTGTACTAGTACGCGGACAGATCTCTGTCACATACTATGGGAATGCCCACGAGCTCAAGCATTTTGGAGACGCTTGTTACAGCAGAGGTGCGGTAGGATAGTACCGGACTTGAGCTTTCGATGTTTTCAAGCAGCGGTGGTGACTAGAAAGGCGCCATCAATTGGTTCGAATATCATGAAGGCGATGATGAATCAACATGGATGGTTTGATGATTCTTACCGAGCAGTGTTTAACCGTCTCTGGAAAGGACTTTGCGGGATTGGTATGACATGGTTATGGCAGTTACGTAACCAAGCAATCTTTCAAGGTATCGTGAAGGATGCATACGAGCATCTAGACTTCATATGGCATCAGTGTCGAGCCCAGGTCGAAGCGGTAGCGGAGTATGAATCAAGGCTATATGCGTCACGCGAAGACGGAATCCGACTGAAAATCAGTTTACAGTGCATTTTCAACCACCCACCAGCACCGGATCCTGTTGCCAATAACCTATCGCAAGACCCATGTTGTGAAGCAAGTGAGGAAACACATCCTGAATTTCTGAGCCAGGATTACATTCTAGATTACATATATTCATAGTAGCTAATAGTTAAGACTAATTCGACTATATTTAACTACTACTACTACTATACTACTACTACTACTACTACCACTTTACGCATAAGCACGTGCACGCCCTCTGATAACACTAAGCGGGCTTTCAAGTGAGCGTATATTTTTTACACTTTCAATTCCACGCGCATCTCTTTCGAAGTGTTACGATGAGGAAGAATGCGTTCTGCGATAACCATTGGCTGAAATCATGAGGGATACACTTCGGTTGGAGGATCTTCGTCCACGCTCTTATAAGTTTTTTGGAAGCTTGTTAAGTGGAATATCATTTTTTATGCCCTGAAAGTCGCGAAAGGCTCCTGCCTAATTATACATTGCTTTATCGATCGTTGATTGTTACATGAGTCTATTTGGTCAGTCGAATTTGCGATATGTACGGATGCTTGGTTACAGATTGAGCCTAAGGCCACACTCATGATTTGGACGAAAACATTATTTATTCAGAAAACAGGTGACATTTATGTCATTATTCACTCGTATAGGGAGATTGTGTATGACATATTTATGACCCACTTGCAGAATCGACTCTAGGAGGCCACCTAGAGTCGATTCTGCAAGAGGGTCTTATGTCATTATTCACTCATCTGGGGAGATTATGTATAGACAATGAATGTATCGACAAAAAACAAATGTCTTATGATAGCACAAATGTTTTCCTGGGTGGCTTCTCTACGAGAAGAATTGACTTACTTGATCTTCTTGAAAGATTGTGAATTCCAACCACACAGCTAGTGCGGCCGGTTCGCTGGACATTATTATTAATAAGAAGCGAGCCTATTATGAGTACCAATAGATGAGTTCAATCACTATGCCAGCCCAAACACTTTGACGCGAAAGGTCCAATTCATCGTGTGCACACATGGTAATGTGCACATGATATTGTGTGGAGAAGGAATAAGTACAATCAAGCTAGAATAGAGAGTAAAAGTACATACTGAAGTAGAAACTAAATTATCGCTTGATGGTGGTTCCGGACATAAACCGCTCGTGCTCTTCTCAACTGCTGAATTGTGAAAACTTGTGTGTCTATCTCGTCGTACACTTTCCAAATTCAAGCTTCCACAACAGCTTTGACTCTCTTCCTCTCAAGCCGCAGGAAATGACGCTCCAAGCCCTTCTTGCCACTGTCGCCCTCGCTTTCGCCGTGATCCAGGCCCAATATCCAAGTCCATGGAAAATAAAAGACTCGGACATCGTTCCGATCCCTCAGCCTGAACCAGTTTCAATCTACGAAAAGGTTGCTGTCAGGTTCAAACCTCTGCTTACCAATTGCTTCTCGTATGCCGCTGTAAGCGAATCGGGTCAAATTGGCACTGGTCTCGATACCTCTGGCGTTGATTGCAGCGCAAATCCCACTGGTGCACGTCCGCAAGTTTACGGACGCATTAGACATAAACCGCTGTCTTCTGAATGGATTATAAATTACGCGTATTATATTCTAACCGAGGCAGGGTCCATTTCTGCTTTTCATGTCGTTGAGGTGTACATTGACTCCCCGGATGTGCCCAATCCGAACATTTTGGCTTGCTCGCTTTCAAGTCCTAACGGCTGGATTCTAAATTCACCATGCCCGAAGGAATACATTGACGGCGATACCATCAAGCTTGAATTCGTGGATAATTATGCTCTGGGCTTCACCACGAAAGCTGGAGAATCGCAAGGCCTCATCATGTGGGATCAACTGCCCGACATAGCGCGCCTGGCATTGAATGATACCAAAAATGGTTATCCGTCTATGCACTGAAATTGATGGGATATAATTCATACCGGTCTAAGAGCCAAAACGGTGTTGAAAACCATGGATTACAAGTTTATGAGCGGCTGATACATACAAATTTCAAGTTAAAAGACTTCAAGTTTTTTTTTTGTTAGCTAAAAAAATATACATTCATAATACAATTGCGTGATCTCCTTTGGCCGTCGCTCCTCTTGTAACAGAGCCAGACCTCGATTAACTCCACACCTCTTAGGCATTGTAGTCTTATCTCAGGATCTTTCTCTTGAATTTATCACGCTTTCAGTACAAAATTACTGACCAGTGCGTACTTTCCACCACAATCATGTTATGAAAGTTCAGGTTAAATTTTCTTTTAAAGCATTACAAATACACTTTATATTTTCACTAAAGAGGACAGAGCGACTTTTCTGACTGGAGAACTTCCTGGTATACTGGTACTAACCCGCCAGTATAACACTTTACGCATAAGCACATGCACGGCCTCTGATAAAACTAACCCGTTGTCAGTAGGGTTTTCATATATTTCTCACACTTTCACGAAGTGGGTACTAACACGCCAGTATAACACTTTACGCATAAGCACATGCACGACCTCTGATAAAACTAACCGGTTGTCAGTAGGGTTTTCAAGTGAGCGTATATTTCTCACACTTTCAATTTCACCTCGAAGTGGGTTACGATAAATGCGTTCTTCACCATAACCGTTCACCGCGATAACGATTGGCTGAAATCACGAGGGATACACTTCGGTTACGCGTCTCCTTATGCTTTCGGTTACGCGTCTCCTACTGTGCGCAGAAAACATGGAGGATCTTCGTCCTAAGTTTTTTGGAAGCTTGTAAAGTGGAATATCATTTTTTATGCCCTGAAAGTCGCGAAAGACTCCTGCCTAATCATACATTGCTTTATCGATCGTTAATTGTTACATGAGTCGATTTGGTCAGTCGAGTTTGCGATTTGTACGGATGCTTCAGATTGAACCTAAGGCCAAATTCAAGATTTGGACGAAAACATTCTTTATTCAGAAAACAGGTGACATATTTATGCCATTATTCACGCGTATAGGGGGATTATGAATGACATATTTATGACTCACTTGTAGAATCGACTCTAAGAGGCCACCTAGAGTCGATTCCGCAAGAGGGTCTTATGTCATTATTCACTCATCTGGGGAGATTATGTATAGACAATGAATGTATCGACAAAAAACAAATGTCTTATGATAGCACAAATGTTTTCCTGGGTGGCTTCTCTACGAGAAGAATTGACTTACTTGATCTTCTTGAAAGATTGTGAATTCCAACCACACAGCTAGTGCGGCCGGTTCGCTGGACATTATTATTAATAAGAAGCGAGCCTATTATGAGTACCAATAGATGAGTTCAATCACTATGCCAGCCCAAACACTTTGACGCGAAAGGTCCAATTCATCGTGTGCACACATGGTAATGTGCACATGATATTGTGTGGAGAAGGAATAAGTACAATCAAGCTAGAATAGAGAGTAAAAGTACATACTGAAGTAGAAACTAAATTATCGCTTGATGGTGGTTCCGGACATAAACCGCTCGTGCTCTTCTCAACTGCTGAATTGTGAAAACTTGTGTGTCTATCTCGTCGTACACTTTCCAAATTCAAGCTTCCACAACAGCTTTGACTCTCTTCCTCTCAAGCCGCAGGAAATGACGCTCCAAGCCCTTCTTGCCACTGTCGCCCTCGCTTTCGCCGTGATCCAGGCCCAATATCCAAGTCCATGGAAAATAAAAGACTCGGACATCGTTCCGATCCCTCAGCCTGAACCAGTTTCAATCTACGAAAAGGTTGCTGTCAGGTTCAAACCTCTGCTTACCAATTGCTTCTCGTATGCCGCTGTAAGCGAATCGGGTCAAATTGGCACTGGTCTCGATACCTCTGGCGTTGATTGCAGCGCAAATCCCACTGGTGCACGTCCGCAAGTTTACGGACGCATTAGACATAAACCGCTGTCTTCTGAATGGATTATAAATTACGCGTATTATATTCTAACCGAGGCAGGGTCCATTTCTGCTTTTCATGTCGTTGAGGTGTACATTGACTCCCCGGATGTGCCCAATCCGAACATTTTGGCTTGCTCGCTTTCAAGTCCTAACGGCTGGATTCTAAATTCACCATGCCCGAAGGAATACATTGACGGCGATACCATCAAGCTTGAATTCGTGGATAATTATGCTCTGGGCTTCACCACGAAAGCTGGAGAATCGCAAGGCCTCATCATGTGGGATCAACTGCCCGACATAGCGCGCCTGGCATTGAATGATACCAAAAATGGTTATCCGTCTATGCCACTGAATGATTTGATGGGATATAATTTCATACGGTCGTCGTAAGAGGCAAACGGTGTTTGAAAACCATGGATACAAGTTTATGGAAGTGGCTGATTCATACAAATTTCAAGTTAAAAGACTTCAGTTTTTTCTGGTTAGTTAATTTTTTTATAACACACTTTTTTATTTTCGTTTTAAGTGCGAGTGCGTCGCTCCTCTGTACAGACCAGACCTCGATCTAACTCGCACACCTTAGGGCATTGTAGTCTTTCTCACGGTGCTTTCTGTTGGAATTTGATCATGCTTTCAGGTTACAAAATTACAGTGGCGTATTCTACACAAAATTCATGATAAGAAAGTTCAGGTTAAATTTCTTTTAAACATTACGTAGTACACTTTTATATTTTCACTAAAGAGGACAACTTTTCTGACTGGAGCACTTACTGGTATACTGGTACTAACACGCCAGTATACCACTTTACGCATAGTTCTAAAATTGCGACAAATCCCCTAATTGGTGACTGATTAGGGTTTAGGACTAAAATGCTTCAAGAGGATGAAACCCAAACGCCCTTACACGACCCGAGTCCTGCAACAGACCCGGACAACCCAGGGGAAGATGGAGTTACAATTTCTAAGCACGACACAATGAGCTTCGTTGATGAAATCGTGCCGGCAACCCCGGATTCGACGGGGGTAGACGTATCAAGCACGGGGAGTACTGAGGATCAGGTATCAATAGTGGTACCGACCCAACCGGTACATATGTCAGTATTACCACTGACAGAATCAGGAGGAACAACAGAACATTCTTCGGAATCACCGGTAATACCGGTAGACTCACCCGAAGTAACTTCCAAAAACGAGCCGTCTGATTCACAGAATCCAGTGACAGCAAAGAAAGAATCAAGTGAGGTACAGTTACACATGTTCGGTTCTGACGGACCACAAGAGCCAAAGCAGTTGGCAAAAGCACTCACGACAGCATTGAGCCAAGCGGTCAAGACTAGACCGCGAGTACAGGGTTGGCTTGACTTAACGCATGAGTTATTTAAGGCCATATATGTCAAGGCGCGTGGGCCAGTATCAAAGTTATCGGAAGCAGCCAAGCGGCTACCGACTTTAAAGGCGGCTGAGGCAGAGCGGCTACTGGACTACTATGAACTAGCTGTGGTGGAAGGCAAGAAAGCCTGGGATTTCTGGCGACAACAAAGGGTGGGATCGGCTCTGCAAGCACAACGTTCCACGCAGACTTATGAAGATATCCTATGGAAGGCGATTGGGCAAGAACAAGTCAAAAAGGCGGACTTTTTGCCGGCGCCATTAAAGGGGTGGGCGAGCAAAGTAGCAGGGCCGGTAACAACAGACTCAGATGATAAATTTTCCAAGAAAACATTTTTATTTAAGACGGAAGTTACAAGCCGGATGAAATTTTACGACTACGATCGGTTTGCGAGAAAGAGTTTGGAAAATATTCTCCTATGACAGTTCGAGAGAGGAAAAGACGATGAATGGAAGATCGTACAAGGATTAGTGGAGGGGACGATCATTGCGAAGCAATTGCCCCAGTTTTTTAAAACGTATCATGAAAATCGATGAACAAGTGCGTTTGGTACATACGATTCGAGCCCAAGTTGAAGGCTGCCTTGTTATGGAACTGAGAGGTGAGAGTCCGATTCGGGAGACGTTTCTAAGTACCAAGAGCATTCAGGAAAGTATTGCGACAGCTGCAGCTTCAAAGGGATCTGGGAGTGTTATTCTGTGGCGGATGGTTGCACACGTAAATAACATAAGTTACGAAAGTGGGAAACACGCATTGTATTTTCATATTTTTACACGAGATATGGCCAAGAAGTTCGAAGGGGTAACGGTGCCCTTTCACCGTTTTGATCATCAATTGAAGAATTAACATCATGATGCATCAGCGCAAGCAAAGACGGCATGGGAAGCTCAAACGGACAGCAACGGAGAAAGATTTGACCATAAATGATTTTATTCTTGTGTTCTCAAAAACATTACGAGATCATTGGATCTTCTCAAGTTGTCAGTTTTTTGCGGAAACTCCTCGGAATGGAGTTTCAATTAGACGATCTCGACAAGAGTGGGCCCTATTCAGATACATCTACGCTATGGGAGTTGATCGTGAAATGCCCAACGGCATTACGAGGTATCAAACGGATATTCTGGGGTCATACAATGATTGTTGTGGAACACCCTTCGATGCGAGGGCGACAACAATGCCTTCGATGTGGTGATTTAGGGCATCCTATGCGGAAATGTGTGACACCTTTGGCGGAGCTGGTTGAAAAGCATTGCATTCAGGTTAAGCTGGAAGAAATAAAGCAGTATGCTCCTCCAGTTACTACCTTTCGTAGCATGGAGGGGCTGCGAAATCGTGTGGAATCGGTACGAGAAAATGAATATTTGGAGACCGCCACTGAGGCAAAGCCAGGAGACCAAGAGGACGATGGCAAGGGGCAAGAGAACACACGAACGGTTCATCAAGTGACACCAAGGAAAGGTGTGGAGATAGGTGATGTCAACGAAGCCCAAACGGTATCATTTGAAGGTCATAAAAGGACACAGGGGCAGCAGGTGAATTCGGACAGGGTTACAGACTCAAGGAAGAAAGGAAGAGGGGCTGGAGACACCAGTCAATACGGAGAAGAGGAGGAAAAGGCGCCCCCTCCAAAATTGGCGTCCAGTTTAAAGGCCGCAATCCAGAAATCAGAAGCTCCTCAATTAAGTGGTCAACATGGAGTGGAAATTTCGAAGGAGACAAAGGATAAAAAGCGGACCAATCAGGAGAAGAAAAAGGATAAGCAGGAAAGGAAGATCGAGCGAGAGAAACAGGTGTCAATTCTTCAGAAGCAAGCCAGTACCCTACTCATGCTGGAAGGAAGAGCGCTAAGACATATCTTACAGAAGGGATGAAAATAATGGACAGCGAGGAAGGGCCGATTCGCCCTCTCAAACCTGCAAGAGTTAGTGACGTGTCACAATCGGAGTTATCGTCCATCGAAAACGTGGTGAATTTACTGGGCCTCAAGCCCACGTCGACGCCAGTAACAGGCAACATCCAACTATACGCTGTGTGTCAAGCTCTGACGTACTCAGAAAAATTAAAGGATAACGTGGACTTGTTGGAGTCAATGACGCAACACCTTAAGGAGGGATGTTCGGCAAGAGCTTTAATGGATTTCGATGTAACGTTTTCACCGGAGGGGCGTAAGATGACTTTAATTGAATTGGGGCGTGGGTAATCTCGGATACCACCTAAGGAATTAAAGAAAAGATTCCAGGAGTATCTAGCTGACTTTGCGAAGAGTAGTTCCAAAGTAACGGATACGATCCCGAGATCATCGTGGGGAAGTAATGATACGCTGATGTCTATTAGCACCATGCTTCAAAGAGACATCTACGTAACCAGTCAGCCGCCTGGGGCTAAAACACCAGGGCCCAATTATTTCACGCCAGAAACAAGGACAGTTCGGGCTAAAAGTTACCAGATTAGTGGCGAGTATCCGATTACAGTCGGTGTTTTCTACGACAGAATGCGTACATTTTATGGAGAGGAAGACACAGAATATAACGACGAAAAACGGCCGCTAATTTTGGAATATAGCGGTCAACACTATTCAGCTATATTGACTGGCGAGAGAGGTGTTCCCTCGGATAATATTAATATGGAGGATAATAGTGAAGATGAAACCTATGATGATAATAAAGGAGATGCGGGAGACCTTAACTTTCCAGTATCAGATGGAGTGAGATCCTCACAAGAGATCGTGACAAGTGATGACGGCACGATGACGAATTATGGGAGTCATTCCCCATGGGACCCAGAAGATTGGGACGGTAATATGGATGATTTAATGCAACGATTAAATGGCCGGCAATACATCATGGATTGAAATGTGAAATTACCGACATCATTCTGACCAAAGACCCAAGGATGTGTGAATTATTACATTTCCTAGCAGATACAGTGTCCAAGTTGTCTCTTCCAGAACAGGAACGTTTAATGAGAGCGGACCTATCGGACCCAGTTGCGTGTAAAAGGGTTTTACAGAAATATGAAATTTCTGAACCCATTCTCAAACAGTGGTACAATAAAGTATGGTTAGAGAATCAATCAGAACAAGAATACTTGCAAGCTCTGATGGTTCTCCATCCGGCTCGGAGTATAAGGAATCGGAACAATCAGTAAGTTCTCAAGAAACTCATGTCTCGGAAGGGGGAGAGAGTCCAATGCCGAAGCGGGTCTGTCGCCGGACTAGTCAAAACGACCAAACAGTAGATATGGGAATATTACCAGTAGAGAGAGAATTGATAGACGAGTTGATAACCTGTGAATCGGATTCTAAGATGGAGGATTTGTCACTCGACGATTTTAAGGTAGCGTGGCATACGCTATTGGAAAATTGGGAATAACAAACTGGGATTCCGTTCCCAGTGGTCAGTTCGACTAAAACTTTGTGGATTAAAGAGGCTCGCCTGGAACCAAATCAGTTATTACATTTGATTAAAGATGTACCAGGTTCACACTATATCCTGGATAGCGTCCAATTCAGTGTACTGGTAGAAATGACAAAGACTTGGAGACATCAGTGTTGGTTGGCTATTATTGACGCAGGAAAACGTGAAGGTTTTGTGGATTTACCTGGGAAATGGTTCCAGGAGTGGGAGGAAAAGTACATGGTTATGAAAACTTCGGTGCAGAAATTGGCAATTTTAAATAGTTCGCACGAGTGGTCATGTTTAAGGAAAATTCAATATGGAGGAAATTCTGTATTAAAGCTACTAGCACCGCGTCAGGTGTTACTCTTAGCCCATCTGCTCCTTGTATCCCATATCTTCGCCGAACATTTAGCAGCTATGATTGGAGATGATTGGAGACAATTATAATCCGACGGATATCATTCTCTGTTTACTTCAGCGTCACTTAAACGTTTTCGACCTCAGTCCAGATTATGCAGTGAAGGTCACAGCAATTGAAAAAGGAGAACCAGCTGCCTGGAAAGCTTAATTCAAGTTCATATTCCAGGACAATGTACAACCATCCATGGGTGGTGAAACTAAACAACCCCAAGCTATAATAGAACAGGATCAGATTGGTCCAGGTCGGTCCTGAGGGTACCGCAAAGGACATTCTACAAAGGACTTCATACTACAATCTTGACTGTTTAGACATTTTCACGAAACATAAGCTAATGAAGGATTTGGAATTCACTGAATTTGGATCAGGTTTGAAGCCACGTTCGCAAACGATGAACATACTGTTAAGTCAGAATGTACGTGGGTTTTCCCATAAAGATATCTCGGACTGGTTGAAGGCGTGGAGAAATGGCAGTGTGGAATATATGGCACAAATAATACTACTACAGGAAACTCACGTTGTCTCTAATGAAGAAAAGGACCAATTATCGCATAAATGGACAGCCATGTGGGGAGCTAAAGAGAGAAATAAGATTCTGCCTTACTGGTGTGTTCACCCACAGAAACAAGGAGGGGTGGCGATATTAGTGTGTCCGGATATTGCGGATCAGATCACTCCATTTGCCCCTGAAAAGTGGT
The DNA here is from genome assembly GCA_001887855.2 of Sclerospora graminicola. NCBI lineage: Eukaryota > Oomycota > Peronosporomycetes > Peronosporales > Peronosporaceae > Sclerospora > Sclerospora graminicola. The sequence goes on from MIQA02024396.1 coordinate 12,679, forward strand.
CAAATCGCGTCATGCTCGTGTACTGGAATGATTATTTGATAATAAATATTTACGGTCCGTCAAGTGATGTAAAGCATCGGGAGGTTTTTTTTGGACATCTCATACATTTTTTTGAACGACGACCTAAAAACTGCGTACTTGGCGGGGATTTCAACTGTGTAGACACTCCGGCCTTGGACAGGTTGGGGGGCAATAGATCCATTCGGCCGGAAAGTTCAGCTTTAATTCGGCTTATTTTGGAATGGCAGATGTGGCATGCGCGACTTCTAATGATACCTGCAACGGAAGAGTTGGTTATCGATCCGGCTGAAAACTATACGCACTTGCGAAGCAACTTAGCTAGTCGTATTGACAGGTTTTATGTCACCGACAACTGGAAAAGCTGGTTGTGTGGGTTCCTGTGGTGGAGCCGATTTCCAAATCCATGACCGAAGTCGTGGGTGGAATCAGGATACCCACTGGCCCGGACGACCAACTATCGGAGGGGGTACTCCGTCGATCCTGATCAGCATCGGAATCAGATGACTCACCACTGTGGTGACTGATCTGATCCTCCAGGGCAAGTAAGTTCTCGGTTTAGTCGGACTATATACGAAGTGAACAAGTGCTGAAGAGCAGGTCGCAAGTGTTTTCGAGGTCGTTTGTTGAAGATCAGGATGGGTCGAGGATCTTTTGAAGAGTCGGGTCGTGATCAGGGCAGAAGCGGTACAGATCAGCTTGAAGGTGCAGCCAGGATGGGCAAGAGGGTGTTACGCAACCGTGCGACGAAGTAAATAGGTTCGAAGTAAAGGTCAGGCATGGTTTGATGTATGGTACACAGGTATAGGACATTGCATATATAATAACAGGTTTAGATTTTCCCCCTAAAGCAAAGAGTCGCTCCGCCACGTGTGCGGTCATTGGGAGCACAGGGTTGATTAGTCCCCTCTTGCTCATCTATTTCCCGGTTAAGACGCGCTTAGACGCATTTTGGCTTACCGGAAGACCCCCGACGGGTTTGTTTTAGGTGATCGAACCTCACCCCCAACGCGCACGTGTTTGGAACACGTTAATACTATTGGTAAAGGTTTTGTGGAGATAACGTTTGTGGATTACTGTGGAAGATCGTGGATTGATCGCGTTTTCTTGGTTTCGTTATATCTCTCTCTCATTGGCTGGCCTGATCAGACGAACTTTCCTGATCAGTGCCTAGATACTGAATAAGTGTCGACCCCAACCCGTTCTCCGGTGAAGATTTCCACCCGAGGACAACCCCCGTCTCGAGAAGGTCAAAACCTCCGACCTGATCAAGATCATCCTTTTCGTCACCGAGTCCACCTAAGTGAGTGTAATCAGCCCCGATCGACGGGTACACAAGGTGAGATGAAGTTAAACATAGATCCTGACGAGCATGAAGACCGGCCAGATGACCGGGAGGATCAGATCAGTCACCACAATGGTGATTCATCTGATTCCGATGCTGATCAGGATCGACGGAGTACCCCCTCCGATAGTTGGTCGTCCGGGCCAGTGGGTATCCGGATTCCACCCACGACTTCGGTCATGGATTTGGAAATCGGCTCCACCACAATGGTGCGCGTGCCCGGATCACTTGGTGACTCAGGATATCACCGTGATTCCTTTAATGATGAAAAAGATGTGAAAATCAAAGTGGAGGAAACTTTTTCGGGTGTATTGGAGGAAGGCGTATCGCCTCCGATGCTGTCCATTTCTAAAGGAAGCGATGATCGACCTGGTTGGTGGAGTGCCAGGTCGAGATTAAAGATGACCAACTGCTACAGAGTAGTGGACTCTCTTTTGCGTATACGAATAATCTTGCGAGTAGCAAACTACTAAATGTTCCGAAATTTTATAGCTCAAGAAGCTCTAGCAGCTGCTCAAGCGAGTAAGACCAAGTTATGTGAAGATAGACCAGTACAAGCTTGACTTACAGTCTGCCCGTGAATCGAAAGCGCAAATGGTGAAGAAGTTTCAACAACTCGAGACGTCGACGTGGACGGGGAGGTGCTGGAGATTGACCGCTCATCCGAGTCCCGCTGTTTAACTTTCTGGAAGTGTATGCACACATGGAGTCATATGAACGCAAAGTGCAGCGACACAAGAAAGAACTTGAATCCGAGAGGATGAAAAACATGCTACCACCTGAAGTGCTGGCGGATTTTTCGACGGCTTTCAAGCGGCTATGCTCTTCAAAATATCTATACCATGGAAGTTCTGGTACCTCAGGAGGCAATCGAATGACTGAGGCTGAAAGCTCGCACGATTCCACGGCGAACGCAACGTCAACGTCATTAGGACCCTCCAGTGGACGGTCGCCGACGTCTCCAGTAAAAGAGACAACAGCAACGACGTCAGCTAATCTTGTAGAGTCGTCCAAAAGCAGCACTACGGATGAAAACGGCAATTGTCATAGTGTCATTATGCACACGGCAGGGTCGCAGATTTGTATTAGTGTGGTGAAGCGATCGGGAAATATTGGGACTGAAGTGGACCACACATGGCCGTTGATTGGTGACGATAGAACACCCATCAACATATGACGGTTGATGGGTGGGAAAAGATCGATCACGATTAAGAAGAAAAGGTGGTGGCCAACGGATATTCACGACGTGGAGAAATCAGCCAAGTATGGTCGTTAAGCCCAGTCCCAGACACTGGCGGAATGATGGAGATCACGATCACGATCGTTACTACAGTCACTAAGTGGAGTTCCCGTGGATGTAATAAGAAAGAGTGACTGTTGACATGACGTATCAAGGGCAGGTGACCAGCCGATCTCTGAATGGTATAGTGGTTGAAGTTGACCATGACACGAAGTTACGGCCTGATCAGCTTATCATGCCCGAGCAATGAAGATTAGATGAGGAATGAAGTCGGGCATGTGGAGTGACAGGTTGTGTGAGTGATGAGAACCTTTGGTTGGTCCAAAGATGACGTGGCAAGGCCTTATCAGGCCTGATCAGGCCTGATCAGCCGAGATCGGTGTTGTATGGTTGTCCTGACGGGGTATAAAGATCGGAAGTGTGGTTTAGAAGATGAATTGAGTCGTGAGGATGATGACCCAGAGCGTTCCCGAGGTGATCAAGGGCTGATCAGCCTGATCACCACCTGATCACTCGGTCGATCACTATGGCGATCGTGATCAGGGCCGATCAGCCTCTGATCAGCGCTGATATGCAAGGGCAAGTAAGTTCTCGGTTTGGTCGGACTATATACGAAGTGAACAAGTGCTGAAGAGCAGGTCTCAAGTGTTTTCGAGGTCGTTTGTTGAAGATCAGGATGGGTCGAGGATCTTTTGAAGAGTCGGGTCGTGATCAGGGCAGAAGCGGTACAGATCAGCTTGAAGGTGCAGCCAGGATGGGCAAGAGGGTGTTACGCAACCGTGCGACAAAGTAAATAGGTTCGAAGTAAAGGTCAGGCATGGTTTGATGTATGGTACACAGGTATAGGACATTTGCATATATAATAACAGGTTTAGATTTTCCCCCTAAAGCAAAGAGTCGCTCCGCCACGTGTGCGGTCATTGGGAGCACAGGTTGATTAGTCCCCTCTTGCTCATCTATTTCCCGGTTAAGACGCGCTTAGACGCATTTTGGCTTACCGGAAGACCCCCGACGGGTTTGTTTTAGGTGATCGAACCTCACCCGCAACGCGCACGTGTTTGGAACACGTTAATAATATTGGTAAAAGTTTTGTGGAGATAACGTTTGTGGATTACTGTGGAAGATCGTGGATTGATCGCGTTTTCTTGGTTTCGTTATATCTCTCTCTCATTGGCTGGCCTGATCAGACGAACTTTCCTGATCAGTGCCTAGATACTGATTAAGTATCGACCCCAACCCTTCTCCGGTGAAGATTTCCACCCGAGGACACCCCCCGTCTCGAGAAGGTCATCCCCTCCGACCTGATCAAGATCATCGTTTTCGTCACCGAGTCCACCTAAGTGAGTGTAATCAGCCCCGATCAACGGGTACACAAGGTGTGATGAAGTTAAACATAGATCCTGACGAGCATGAAGACCGGCCAGATGACCGCTGATCAGGGGCTGATCAGCCCTGACCACGATCGCCATAGTGATCGACCAAGTGATCAGGTGGTGATCAGGCTGGTCAGCCCTTGATCACCTCGGGAACGCTCTGGGTCATCATCATCACAACTCAATTCATCTTCCAAACCACGCTTCCAATCTTTATACCCTGTCAGGACAACCATACAACACCGATCTCGGCTGATCAGGCCCGATCAGGCCTGATCAGGCCTTGCCACGTCATCTTCGGACCAACCAAAAGTTCACATCACTCACACAACCTGTCACTCCACATGCCCGATCTTCATTTCTCATCTGATCTTCATTGCTCGGGCATGACAGACCGATCAGGCCGTAGCTTCGTATCATAGTCAGCTTCAACCATTATACCAATCAAAAATCGGCTGGTCACCTGCCCTTGATACGTCATGTCACCAGTCACTCTTTCTTATTTCATCCACGTGAACTCCACTTAGTGACTGTAATACCGATCGTGATCGTGATCTCCATCATTCCGCCAGTGCCTGGGACTGGGCTTAACGACCAAACTTGGCTGATTTCTCCACGTCGTGAATATCCGTTGGCCACCACCTTTTCTTCTTAATCGGGATCAACCTTTTCCCACCCATCAACCGTCATATGTTGATGGGTGTTCCATCGTCACCAATCAACGGCCATGTGTGGTCCACTTCAGTCCCAATATTTTCCGATCGCTTCACCACAGCCGCCCCTGAGACTAACTGTA
>MIQA02024397.1:0-17508 GCA_001887855.2 Sclerospora graminicola
CTTGTTTGAGTTGATCGAATAGTCCTCTAATAAGGGACACGTGGCCGTCTGAGAGAATTGGGGGAGAGATGGGACCTTACAATCCGCCTAGGATCTCTGGCCGTGTTATTTTCAGCAACTTATCCGTCCGCAAGAAATGCCCCAACTCGTGAAGATGGAAAGCACGCTCCAAGTCTATATCCGTTGATAGACCGTCCTGCTTTTCTTCTTCTTCGAAACGCGGCCTACCTTTGCGGGTTGGATAATCCGATTCCTGCCAATCCGGTCTCTTTAGGGGTGGGTGGACCAGATCGCGACTTGGTCCCGATCCGACCGGCTTCCCACTCCGGTCGTATCCGACTTCAGCTTCTTCTTCCTTAATTTTTTCTTTTATATCCATAATATGCATTTGTTTGTTAGGATCATGGTCGGAACCATGATCCTTCCTCGGACCATGGCGACTTGCACCATAGTCCGATCCGGCTCCATCCGTGTAGCGACCGGCACGACAGTAAGTAGTACCGTAATCCGCCCCGGAGGAGCCTCTAGGGGAGTAACTTCTTCTTTAATGTCAACCTCGAACTCCCCCAATCCGAGGCGACCATCGCATCCTTCCATCTTCAGCAGCATTGGGGGCGATATGCCTTCACCCAATGCACCCGACACAACATCGTCAACAAATTTGACAGGTTTAGGTCTTTCGCCCGCTAGGGACTCGCGGTGATATCCAGGGTCACCAAGAGATCCGGGCACGCGCACCATTGTGGTGTAGTCGCTCTCAGAAAATCTTCCTGAGACGCGAACACCCACGGGGGTCCCAGACGACTGACTATCGGAGGGGGTACTCCGTCCATCCGAGTCATGATCCGATCCGGCATCCGGCCGGCTGGATCGGCCACTTCCATCCGCTTGATCGTGACTACTCGGATGTTGCATGTTGAAAGCTCACCTTGTGTACCCGTCCGTACTGGCTGGTTTGCTCTCTTGATGGACCCTGGGGCGAAAAGTGTAAATCCGTCGAATAGGGAGATGAGGGTTAGGACTAGGGGTAGCTCCTGGGCGGAAAACGTCACCGGGGAGCTCGTCTGGCAATATACTTGAGCTTTGTATAGTGCCGGCTGGACTGGAATAGATCGGCCAGCTAAACCAATGATAATGAAGGGTAAATCCAAACGTGTATGTAAAGGGGAATCCAAATGTAACTCCACACTCTTCCACAGAGGGCCAAAATGTCACCACTTTCCAATACTTAATACCGTGTTAACACGGGCGACTTGAGGTGAGTATACAAGACGCAGCGACTCCCGGTCAGGGGACTTAAGGTGGGTTACTTTAACCTTCCCCGGGCAAACCAATAGCAGCAAGAGGGGACCTTGTTAGCCTTCCGCTGTGAACCAATAAAAGCGACTTGTGTCTAAGAAAGCGAAACGTATACTGATTTATCCCTATATCCAATACTCCCTTTTGTGTAACCTACCCCAAATAGCCCGGCTGACCAGCCATGTGCCTTACCCGAAGGAGCCCGGTTAACTCCGATTTTTTGTGTACCCGCCTGGCCGGTACACCAACCCCAGATGGTACCAACCCGGCCGATACACCGGACCCAGCTGGTACCAGTCCGGCTGGTACATTGTACCAGGCGGCTCGGCCGGATTGCCATCCATCCGAGCTCCCTGGCAGCTGGCGCTAGCACATCCTTGGCAGCTTCTTATCCGATCCGGGGGCCTCCTTCATACTCATCCTCCTTCAGGCCCTTTTTGCTCATACCTTCCAAACAATCTGCCACCAATCCGCCCCTCGGCCGTCTGCCATCCGCCCCTCGGCCGTCCTCCATCCGCGGTCGTCCCGTCCGCTTAGCCTGCTAGCCCAACTATCCACGCCTTCTGTCACGTTCGTCCGGCCTGATCCCAGGCCTAGCGCCATCCGGCCGCTCGTAGGTATGCTCGGCGGCGGCTATCCGGCGCCCACGCCCTTGGTCCATATTTCTGCCAATCAGAATGCGCCCTCTGAAAAGTACTTCACATTAATTCATAAGTCACTTTACCACACAGGCCAGCAATTAAAAATGTTAGTATGCTAATTAGCAAGCAAGAAGAAATAGCTCAAGTCATTACACGTTCAAAAGGGTGATAGCAGTCCTTCTGCTATTAATGTATGGTTCTCTCTTCACAATATCTTATATAAAAATAAAAATGAGTTTTAATACGAAGAAGAAGCAGGAAAAAAAGCTCGACGAGGGATCGACAGTACACAATAGAAGCAAAATAATTTTTATGTATCCTTAGGTTTTTTGTCTCGTCTGTGCAAAATCCTTATGTTTTTTGCCTGGTCAGCGCAGAATAGATCCAAATAGTGGACCTCCTCGTGAATAGTGGCCCCGACCATAAACTGATGTCGGAAATAACCGGATTTCAGAGTTTGAACCGCTCTAGAGGAAAATGACGTGATTGGCTAAGGTTTTCGATTATTCCATCTTCTCGTCACGTAAATCGGCTTTTTATTGGTGTTTTAACCGTCCAAATCCATGCATTAGGGGGTTTCAGACATCAGTTTTTCTCTCTGATATCTCAACAAGAAATTAGTCGAGAAATCGGGCAAGAAATCGACCGCAATAGACCGATTTCTGGGCTGAAATTTCTGAGCGACTGGATTTTCAAAAACCTGTAAATAACATTCAAGTGGTTTAGACAGGTGAATTGGATATCACAGTGGGTGTACGTATTGTATTTTAAGTTGTGCAAATCGTACTTAGAGAAATATATGTAAATGCAGAGGGGACAGAAATTTGGTGAAAGATCAAATCCCGGTTTTGTCCATGACAGAATCCAGAGCACTGAAGTGGAAATTCGCTCGATCTTTTAACCAATTTTTGCTTGAAAAATCGGATGTCTGAAACCCCCTGTTGTAAATGAAATTATCGTGACAAAGCTAATACACCAAACTTGTGCTCATAATCTGCTGCAATACGTTACTAAAATTCAATTAATAAATAGTGACCATCAGTCTAATAAGTACTACATTCATTATTTGACTTAAAAAATGTATTGCTTTTGTTTCATCAATTATGAGCCAGTGCCAAAACAGGTCCTTGTATGTAAGCGCGTCGAACGTTGCGGAAATCGCAATTAATTACACATACCTCGTCTTTCTCTCTACTTTCTGTACAGCATATCAAAACAGTAGCTAAATCGGCCTAGTAGCGGCCGAGAAATCTCAATGTTTCCTTTTGTTTCAGGAATTATGAGCCGCAGTGTAATACAGACGTATTATACAGCATTTAAAATCAGGGCTGGCAAGCATAGGTTTAAATGCACTAGGTTTAATCAGGTTTGGAATAAAACCTAAAATTGAATACGCTGGCAGAAGTAGGTTTTAATCGAGATATCAACCTCATAAATTTGCAAGATTGAATTGCAGAGATCTGATCGCCACTTTCTTGTTTAGTCCCGAACGCCAAATATGGCCAGTAACACAGAAAGCAATAATTAGATAGAATTCTCGTGAAATTAGACTTTTTTTACTTTTTAAGGCTTGCCTTAACGTGTGGGCTGTGGAAACTTCACAATCTAGGTTTTATTTTGGTTTTATTCAAGTTTTATTCAAACCTACTTTCCGGTTCCTAGGTTTTTACCAGCCCTGTTTAAAATACATACGTATTTAACGTATCTTTTTCTTTTCGTGCTACAGGAAACAACGGTAAGGTTTGAAGCCCATTCTCCAGCCCTAGGACACCCTGAACTAGAGTAGAAAAAGCGTCTTTAGAGTATTGAGCCTAAGTATTACAAGAGGCAAGATGAAATGATAAACACATATATTTTCAAAATGTTTGATATCACTCATTACTTTAAACAACACTTTAACTGAGGAAGGACAAATCACTTCATTCAAACAACATTAAATATAAGATATCAGATTTCTAGTGATAACTTATTTCAACTCATAATTTCACCACACTGAACGGCCCCGCTAGAATGATGCCCTCCTCCTCTTTTATGTTGGAATGGCTTCCTCGCTTCTGTTATCCGTTTCTATGTTTAATAGGCAGGAATAAGCACCAACTATATCCTATGATAGGACATGTGGTGGAACCCAGATGACCGGTGATTAGAGTTTTATTATTTTGTGGTTTTTTACTGGGGTTGTGTGGTAATCATGACCTCGTCCTTAAGGCATATCTACTTGAGGGGGAAATCGCTAATCGGTACCCTAAATTAGCCATCAATTACTAATCAGTACCCTGTTTACATAATTATTGCTAATCGGTACCCAGACCCGCTCTTTTTGCCATCAGTCTTGCTGATCGGTACCCTGCGAAAAACAAGTGCTGGTTTTCAATAACTGAATGACGCAAATGAGTATTGGTGAATGCGAATCAGTTTATTTGGTGCTTATTCTTTTGCCTGTGCAGTCGGTTAGCCGGATTTGTACATTATGAAAAACAAGAAGTATTTCTGTTACTGAAGTATTTGCGCAATCTTTTGGTAGAAAATGAGTTGTATTCTTTCGGTGCCCAAATGCGTTCCAGGACCTTACGACGTATTTTTTCCTTGAGGATCTCAATGAGGCTATGTACACAGCAATTTGTGTGCAACTCTAACATGACATTGTTTGTACTAATTGCTGTTTTTTTAAGGATGATTAGACCTTTACTGATTGTTGTAAGCATCTTTTACGAATCGGTGGCGGAACTACTCCGCCAAAAGTTTGAAACCCAGTCGCTTTAAGAATGGAGACAACAGCAGCTAAATTTTGTTGCTACGAATAAAATAATATGGTGTAGCTGTTACGTGAAAGATCGATTTTGCTTTGATGTGTCACGTACGGTGGGAAGGATGATAATCAATCGTTTCAATGCTACTTATCTTGATAATCCGACATGTTGCGCAACAAAGCACTTGTCGAGTTTACTGCAGAATAAGCGAGCAGCGTTAAGACAGCAAGGAGGTTCGTGAAATAGTTCATTTCTATCTTTCGGGTACCGATTAGCAAGGCTGATGGCAAAAAGAGCGGGTCTGGGTACCGATTAGCAATAAACAGGGTACTGATTAGTAATTGATGGCTAATTTAGGGTACCGATTAGCGATTTCCCCTTGATGTGAAAGTTACCGTAAAAGTCGGGTTAAATGGGACACACGGATCAAATGGGACACGACAATCTGGAATATGTCAACAAATTTCTGGAATATGTCAACAATACAGATTGTCGTGTCCGATCCATGTGTCCCATTTAACCCGACTTTTACGGTAATTTTGTATTAATACTACAGTAGTACTGTAGTACTGTATTATATACACTGTGTCGAACCTAAAATTGTATAGTATTGGTTCTCACGAATAGAGGTATAATGGAAGGTTGAGTGATGAAGCTGACCAATGAAAGCTCATCCTCCCTGTACCGCTCGTGAGGACCTCGAACTGGCTTATTTCATTCTCCAAAAGTCAGAGCACAATATAACTTTATAGTGAATAATGTCTACAGACTTCTAAGACCCAACTCGCTTTTTAAACATTCTGTGATTCTAACGACTTTTTCCTTTTATTGTTATCTCAGCTAATGTTTGTGTGCTGTCGTTCTTGTGTCGACCACAGAGGCCGGAGGTTTGAAAAGAAAAGACTAAAAGTAGCTCCCCAAGAGTCTTAATCCGTGGTAGTGAAAATGGTGTCATAGCCTTTAGCCTTGATTTCTCGTTTAGATGTAGCAGTCAGCAAGTTTTGCATTCTAAGCGACACAATCACACGCAACAGCACGTTAGGCCGTTCCTCACGCCCAATTTTGATGTCAAACGCCATGGGGCCGTCGAACTTCAATGCACGGCGATATAGGGCGAATAAACATTGAAAAGTTGGAAGAACTCAGTTTCACGCTCGATGAATTTGCTCATGGCATGCACGAAAAGGAAAAAAAATGGCCCCCCGTACTGAGTTTCATAGGCACATTTAAGACTGGGCTTAGTGCAATGACTTGGCATGCTAAAGTCTTGATAAAAAAGAGCACAACCAGTAGGGCGAGAACCCCACTTTCGAGTTAAGCGAACGGTTTTAGTATATGAACCATTACCATCTTTGTTAGCTGTAGCTATCGAGTCACTGCGCTATCGTTCGAGGGTGCTACTCGCAACAGCGACACGCAACTAATAGACCTGACTACGATAACAAATTGCAGAATATCCCACTCCACGAGATTTATCCAGCAATGTGGTCCAAAAGAGCATCCACCACTCTTTTGCATCAACTTGCGGTTTACCTGCGGCATCTCGCTCACGAAAAATCATAGTAAGCCAAGAGAAGCTAATATTATGTACAAAAATGTCGAACCAACTTGTTTCGTCCGTAACCAAACTGGCCCTAAAAATAATAGGAAACTACTGTCTGATCTAGCTGTGCTAGATCCATAGATAGGCAGCGAAAATAAAGAGACGTCCAATTGCTTCAACCATACACAAATGCAGCGATTGTCGACAAACATTACGCTAATTTTCTATGTTTGTTCGGCTGTTCTGGCAATTTCTCACTGACGTACTTGCGAGTTGCTTTCTCCTGCAGCTTATCCCCGGCTATGTCCATCATAGTAGAGTCCTTGTCTTGCCGTATCAGAGACTCCGTAACACCTTCGTCGACATTTTGTATGGTCACAGCATGTAATAGCGAATTAGAGATCGGCAACTCTTTTCCCTCCAAGTATTCGCTCCCAAATGCCATTTTCGCAGCATCAGCGATGTGTAGATTGAGTTCATTTTGATGTTCTATCAGCCAGAGCATTTTCCCAAAAAACTTTCTAGTTCCGACATCAAATTTTTGGAGCTTTATTGCCCATTTCTTGATTTTCACGTTGTCAGTAATTTTCATGTTCGCCTTCTGAAACAGTGTATTCGCTTTCAATTTCTGGTAGCCAGTCTTACTCCCAGCTATTTCAAAATATACTTTCCCAAGAACCATCCACTCGAGATTGTTAAGGCTGAATGCCTTAAAATCAGATTCTAACGCTTTCGTGACGAATACGACATTATCAATGTCGATTCCTAATTGTTCCATCCGTGTAGCAAGTACTTTGTTGAGTTCTTTGATTTGAGATACATCCATCATGCTTGCTGCGTGTTTCGTGCGAGGAAGAGACGCATCGGCAACGGCGTCCTTCACAAACGACGTGAACGATTCGATAGCAAAAGGTTTTCGCCTTGATTTTCTGGAGGCCATGCCTTGCCGTATCAGGGACACCATCACATTTTTGTCAACATCATGTTCGGCATGTAATAGCCAATCAGAGATCGGTAACCCTTTTTCCTCCAAGTATTCGCTCCCAAAAGCCATTTTAGCAGCATCAGCGATGTGTAGATTGAGTTCATTTTGATGTTCTATAAGCCAGAGCATCTTCCCAAAAACCTTTTTAGCTCCGACATCAAGATCGTGAAGCCTATTTGTCCATTTCTTGAATTCCTTCTTGTCAGTGATTTGTAAGTTCGCCTTCTTAAACAGTTTTTTCGAGTTCGGATTCTGGTAGCGAGTACTACTCCCAGCTTTGTCAAAAAAAACTTTCCCGAGAACCATCCACTCGAGATTGTTAAGGCTAAATGCCTTAAAATCAGATTCTAACGCTTTCGTGACGAATACGACATTATCAATGTCGATTCCTAATTGTTCCATCCGTGAAGCAAGTACTTTGTTGAGTTCTTTAATTTGAGATATTTCCATCGTGCTTGCTGTATGTTTCTTGCCAGGAAGAGAATCATCGGCATCGGCGTTCTTTACAGACGACGTGAACGATTCGATAGCGAAATGTTTTCGCCTTGATTTCCTTGATTTAATGTCTTGCCGTATCAGGGACTCCATCACATCTTTGTCGAGATTCTGTTCGGTCACAACTTTTATTGTCTCATCAGAGATCGGCAACGATCTTATATTCAAGTATTCGCTCCCAAAAGCCATTTTAGCAGCATCAGCGATGTGTAGATTGAGTTCATTTTGATGTTGTATCAGCCAGAGCATCTTCCCAAAAACATTTGTAACTCTGACCTTAAATCTGATAACCTTCGCTGTCCATTTTTTGAATTCCTGGTCGTCAATGATTTTCATGTTCGCCTTCTCACACATTTCTTTCGCGCTCAAACTATTGTAGTCAGTACTACTCGCAGCTTTGTCAAAATATATTTTCCCAAGAACCATCCACTCGAGATTGTTAGGGCTGAATTTCTTAAAGTCAGACCATGACGCTCTCGCGACAGATACGACACCATTGACGTTGATTCCTAATTTTTCCATCTGTGTAGCAAGTACTTCGTTGCGTTCTTGAATTTGAAGCACATCCATCGTGTTTGCTTCAAGTATTGTGGGTGCTTGGTTGTTTTCTTTCATTTGAGGTACATCTATCATGTCTGTTGCATGTATAGTACCAGGTAGAGACTCATCGGCGGTCTTTACTGACAGCGTGAACGATTCGATAGGGAAAATTTCTCGCTCTTCATTCAGCGATTCATCGTTCAATCCAATCTCTCGATTGTCAAGCTCCTCAGCTTGGTTACTGTGAGCAACAGCAATCCCCGAGGTGTTGCTTAAGGCAGGGATCGACTGAGCGCTACAGCGTGCCGCCACAATCACCACAGTTAGGAAGCAGAGAACGGACTTGTTCATGGGGAGGCTTAACTTTATACTAGTAAGTACACGTATGTGTACTTAGAATGTGTGGCCAGTGCCATCGGTATAAAGCATTACCGATACTAAATACTGGGGTTACCTTACCGATACCGCCCTGATAAACTTGGTACCGGTATCTATCACATATACTTCCTTTATAAGGTCGGACCTTGGCGGAGTATCTTTGAATTTATACGTTATATTTCTAGACAGAGAACTGCGGCTCATAATTCCTGAAACAAAAGGAAAAATGAGATTTCTCAGCCGCTACTTGGCTGATTTAGCTACGGTTTGGATATTTTGTAGAAAACCTAGAGAGAAAGACGAGGTATGTGTAATTAATCTTGATTTCGATGACGTTGGACGCGCTTGTGCCATTTGAAAACATGGATTATATACCACGAAAAAATTCAGAAAGTAAAATGATGTTTTCAAACGAGTTTTTAGATCATAGCTAGTATTTGCTTGCCTTTTGAAGTATGGCGTTCCAGAATTATCTCTATTACCTCCCAGGAAAAATACTTTCCGCTTTCAACAATTTCGGCCCTCAATATGGTATGAGAGCTCTTGAAGCCATCCCCTTAATTTTGTTAATCTGTAAACATATCGTTAGTCCTAGCAGCACCATTTACTGTTTCATCTTCTAAAAATGACATATGTTCTTGCGCGAGCTAATTTTGTGTAGATTTCACCGTCCCTAAATTCATTTGCACTAAAGTTTTTTTTCTGCTGGCTGATGGGAGTTTTAACGCACCCATTCTAGAGCAGGAATGTTTTTTATAGATTTTGGTTTTACTTTACTTCTGTTTTTTACAAGCATGTTGAACACCTATCTTATCTGAATCAATTATTAGAAGAAAATGCAAGACTCAATGAATGGTAAAGTCCCTAGTATTGTCATATCATCGTAAAATATAGACCTGGACAGAAATACTTCTCAATGGAGAGCTCAATACAAATGTTTTGACCAATGATGCATCGGCATTGTGTAGCCATATATAATAAACTTATCCAATATTCGATAAAATAGCCGCCGTTGCTTTAAAAAGTAGTCGTGGTCCAAAGATCCGGCGCAATTTCAAGCCTTGCTCTATTAGCGTTGGTCTACACACGGCCAAGTTAGTATCGTGCTATAATTTCGAATTGAGATAAGCAAGCTGTGACCGTTTGGTATTAAGTGTTTGAGAATAAGGGCGCGTAGGCAACACATTCAACGAAAACGTAATAACAATTATAAAGTGTACAGGACGATTCAAGGAAGCATTTTCATTAATCCCTGTCATATGAATATTCGTGATCTGGTTGTCCACACATCATTTAGGGTCCGTCTAGCTGGCCACAAATCCGCTGGATTTCACTGGGTTTGCAAGAAAATACACTGTTTCGGAGCAAACACTATTTTCAGCCGAGTTGGGTGTGCTGTCTGGTTCACCAACCATCTGTTTTTCAAACGCTGTTTTGGCCTCCATCCGCTGCTTCCAAGATACGAGGTCAGAGTCGTATTTCGAAACAGTGGATGTATTTTTACGGTACGCTGTAGTCGACAGCGAATAGGAAACTGATGTATTTTGAAGTTAAGAGTAAACAAAACATGTACTGAATCTTCCTTGTTCGTGACAGAGTACTTGAATATAATTAGTGCTTCTGCAAGGTACCTTCTATCGGCGGCATGATCGTCGGCTTCGACACGAGTACCGCGCCGACCACGGTGTAATCGTCGTCTTGTTTTTTCGAGGCCCATTCGCTTATGATTGGTTTTGAAATGGTCCATTTTTTGCGCCGACAGCTGCGTTTGATCGTCTTGGGATTGTGATTTATGTACCGGACAATGACTTATAAATTATAAATAGAACCCTTTCCTAATCGTGCGCAAGATGCAATGTTATGTCTGATAGAGTGCACTTATAAGTGTAGGAAAGGCACCAGATGTAGATAGATAACAAATGTTTATAATGAATTAAAAATGCAACGGCTCTTTCATAGCTGCTCAATGGCTTGGCTCACCATTACTAGTTTCAGCTGTACCCATCTTGTATTGTCGTAAACGTGAAACTGCCAATGAAAATCATGATAGTGTTACCAGAGAGCCACGATAATTTTAAACAGTGTTTGATCGTGAACGCTGTTTTGATCAAATCCAGTGGGATTGGTAGAAAACAGTGTATGCAAACAGAAAAATCCAGGATTTTACCAGACGGACCCTTAGATATTCTGTAATGCAAATTATATTCCGCCATTACGATAGTATTCTCCTGGGTTTCTTTCCGAAATCTTCGATCGGGACATAGACCAATATCTAATACGGCATCTGCCACTGCAGTGAGAGCATCAGCAATGCAGCTATGCCTACACCTGCTGGTGACTCCGTAACAATCAATTCATTCGAAATGCCTGATGTATGCACATGAAAGGAGCCAACTTGCAAGCAAGTAATCCGGCTAGGACGTTGAGAAGTCCAGTAAAAGCGGGACGTTGATAGACACCTTAAGCACATATTGGTCACGAAGTTTTTCAGTCGCTTCAATTCAACCGGAACTACTCATCGTTCATCCGGCCTATCCAGTAAGTGACGCTGCTTAGCTCGATGTAAGGGTGGCATCTGAGTATCTGTAATGTGACCATGTACGTCGTGCCTCGTGGACGCCCGCATGTGCTTAACTTCCACCTTGCTGATGGTATCTCCATCGTTACATCAGCTTGCATCTGCTGCGTACTCATCAGGAACGGGTGATGTAGTGCTTCCTTCGGAGTTATCCGTGTATTGGGGCTATACACAGTTAAGTTAATATTAAGCACGCATAAGGAGGTCAGGAAGCGCAGGATATTGCTTCAGGCTATGATTCTGAGTACCATACTGTACCGCTTGCAAGAATCTCCGCTAAGGTCTTGGAATTATCAGAAATCTGACCACACAAACGTGTAAATATAGCAAAGTACAAAAACTTTCATGTCCACTCACCATGTCGACTCCCTTAGTTGGCACAAAAACCTTGTGCACCTTTAGACGATAGTCAATCCACCTGTTTTTGCCTTCACCGCAAATTCATCATAGTAGACTCGTCGATAACAAGGATTAGCCCAAGCACCAAGCTCGCGGGGTGGCATGCCGAGTACGTTTATACTTAGGTACAGCTGGTCTACCGAATCATATCCACAAAATAAGGGTTTGCCCGTGTGCAGCTCCACCAAAAATCAGTCAAGGTTCCACATATCTATGCAGTTGTGTATCGCACACCCAGCAGAACTTCTGGAGCGCGATAGACGCGGCTTTGCGTATAGCGGTGGATCTACAAAAGTCGCCCAATAGTTTTGCATTCCATTTTCAGCAGTACTTCAAATGCAAAAAACGCACCTGATTCCTGGTAATACATGAGCTGCCAAGGTCAATAGTTTTAAGGGAACTGTGACCATGCGAAACCAGCAAAATGTTTTCTAGCTTTAAGTCGCAGTGAAACACGTTCACATTAGGGTGTCACATATACTCTAGTGCCTTCAAAATCTGCCGCGTAAATTTCCTTAGCAATTTAATACTAATGCCAAGAATGTTGGTTCCACGGAGAACATCAAAACGATTTGGTCCAAGCCGCTCAAATACCAGACACTGGTGTCCCTCATGCATAAATGTATCCGTCAATTTCACTGCGACAGATACACATGGGAAACAATAGTAAGATTAGGATTGCATCATCGCCGACTCTTGATCTACTTTCTCAGAAAAGATCCTTAACTATTCTCCGCGTTTGGCTTCAGTTATCTCCTAGGGCAGAATGGCTTTAAGAATTAGTACGCACCTATGTGATTTGTGGCTTCGTGTTGCTGCGGCAGATGCATCTGCCGCAGAATGTTAATATCGGTTTGAGTGTACTGCTGTCACCGCAACATTCTAGTTTTAGTCCAAAGTCTTGAACGTCACCCCGTTGTGCGTAAGGAGACAATTGGGCTCCGACTACAGGATGCCAACGGGTGTCCAAGCATGAAAGGTACCGAACCACATCGAGATGCAGTAGCCAGAGGTCTGGTTCAGGAGGAACTCCTTTTTAAAGGAAGAAAAAGTGTATACTTACTAAGTATTGCATTACATCCAATTATACCCCAGTGGCATTTGATTGGCTACAAGTGGACGAACTTTACTATTTGTCACACAATTTTGTCCATCTCGATTCGATACATTAGCGCCAAATGAGGTGTCACATCATTCCGCCAGGTCTGTACTGCCTTACAACGGACGTTTTCCCTAATTGTTTAAGAAATCTCCTCCATAAGTGAAAAATACAGCATTTAATAAAAGGAAACAATAAATAAGTGGAACCTGGTCCCCGAAGGAATAACACTTTTAAGCAAACAAATGGCTGATTGAGAAAATAGATCAAGGTAAATTACCAACTCTTAACAACTTGTTTAGTGATATATTTTAGGTGCAGTCGTTTCGGATCAATTTCTGTCACTATAATCTTTTTTGTAAAATGACTGATATCCAGTTTGTTAAGTGGTAGTTATTAATGACCAACTTGGGTCAAAAGAAAAATTCATACCCGGAGGTGATTTTTGGCCGTACTGGATCTACTGCGCAGGGGTAGGCGTTTAGCTATACAAATCAGTCACGGCAACAGTGTCATAAAGTATCTCCGCTCAGCCAATACACAAAAAAAACCTTCTTAAAAGAGCTCTAAACAATTGTGCTATTATGGGAAACACCACCAAGACCTTAGGACACGACAGGGGTCGAAATAGACTATAATCATGTGGATCCAACGTTCTTGTGCCTTCTTCACATATCTAACCTGCCGGACACAGCAGTACCGGTGCAGCAAGTCCAGCAGAAATACAGATAAAACTAGCCAGACACAATACAGATGCAAGCATTTTAGTGTGAGGACAAGCATGGCCAATAGGGCAGCGGGTACAACTTGACTGCTTTGGTAAAGAATTAAACTATCCTGGGTAACAATCTCGAGGCCGTAGATTACCGACACCGGGACAACAGTGACCAGAATTGTCAGGCCGCAGGGTACGTGCGTCTTGATATCCCACGTACTCGGGCAACACAACCATTACATATTGGATAGTACCAGAAGTAACAGGTTACATATTGGATAGTACATGAAGTAGCGGGTTACGCAACCTGACGTAATAGGATGACGTCCCCACGAAGCTTTTAGAAAGGATAGACTTAGATGTAGCACAACTAAGGAACTAACGCTTTTCTACCAAGTAAAGCCAAGTCCCCACATCTAGTATCACTTGTTGGTCCCCGCACCACCGCCGCCTGCAGCACCGCCGTCCTTGCTGTGCTTGCCGTTTCCGCCTAACTTGCCGTTCCTGCTGTATCGCCGTCCTCGCCGTGTTTGCCGTCCCCGCAGCACCGCCGCCGCTCAAGAGCAGTGATTAGGAGAGCCATTCGTAAGTCCCAAACCTTTTGAGGGCAGGGACTCCTATTCATTGGCTGTAAATCCTACCGGGCCAATAGTACTGCCGCCGTTATCGAGATCGTTGTCTTAATTGGCTATAAATCGTCTCGTTTCGGTAATAAGTCAGTTTGGTTAACGGAAGGTTAGCACTTCGGTTCAAGACCCGTCAGTCGCGTAAGCAACACGCGAAACCACCCGAGTCCCTTATTCTGGGCCGCCAGGGTACAGAGTTGTACCAGCCCGCCAACAACCGACCGCCAAGTCGAAAACGTCCTTGAAACCCGGACCAAAGGTTGTCAAGAGAAGCATCCTAGAAAAGAAAGAAGAGTCCAGATCAATCACCTACCTGTAACTAAGCGTTAATATCACTTAATCAGTTAATAACTGCATTAGTTTATAATGTCCACCCCGATGACTTCCGATCAGCATGCACAGCTGCTGCTCTCTATGGTTGCGACTATGGAGAGACAAGCGCAGTTACTTGAAGAACTTCACAAGTCCCGACAGCTATCGGAAATCAAGCTAGAGGGTGTGAAGCTTCCAACGTATGGAGGTAGATTGGACGAATCATTCCAACTCTACAAGGAGCAAGTGGAGCAGTACTTCTTCGCAAGAGGAGTGGACTGGAAAAGCCGAGAGCTTTCACAAAGGATACTTGCCGTCTTAGGTGGAACACTGAAGCAAGGAGCTGCTCAGTGGTATGTGATGCAAAAACAGTACATCACAAACGTGGACGATTTCTTCAGCAAAGTCGAACGTGAATTCGTTCCTGCTGACTTACAAGAGCGCCTACGCGATGATATGAACAATCTGAGAGAGCGAAATTGCAAAAATCTCCCTGATTATGTGAGCAAGTTTCGACACATAGTCACGCAAGTCCGTGAAATGAGCGAGCTGGACCATATCATGTACTTCCTACGTGGACTTACAGGTTGTACGCGAGAGGAGGTTCAATACCGTTGCTGTACAACACTGTCCGAAGCTATTACTGTTGCGTTGGACTTTGACCGCTCTCATCCGCAGCGATACTCCCGAGGAAACTCGCACGATAGACCAAGGTATATGTCGTACGAAAACAGTAGTCGATATCGATTGAACAATGGTCCAGAACCATGGACAATAGTGACGTGCAGATTCCGTCTCGTGACGAATGCCGCCGCCGAAATTTGTGCTTTAAGTGCGGTAGACCGAATCACCGCTCCGTACAGTGTAATATTCAACGAGCACGTAATGAAAGAGGAAATAACCGTTCAGGCCGGAGTAATCAGAGGCATAAAACTCGTCAGCATGTCAACAATATGGACAGCCGTGATGAGAAACAGGAAACAGTTGTTTACGATCGTGTCACGATCAATGCCGTGAAGGTACAACAGAAGGGCAAGAGATAACCTATTAGCTTAGAGTCAAGCAGCTCTAGTTTGGACGTGCCAGCGCAGAGTCGACTACTAGTGCGTAATGGTGTCATTGGAGACAAATCAGTCAAGCTTTTAATCGACTCTGGCGCGTCAACAAACCTTATCAAACCCGGTTTGGCAACAAAAGTGCTAAGCGCACAAAGGGTACAAGAACGTCGTTTTGATGGAACGTGGACATCGAGTCAGCCCACAAAGAGAGTGGAAGATACCATTCGTATCGAAACTATGGAGTTCACAATGATGCAGTTCACGGAATGAGACCTACCGGATACACATGACGTGATATTTGGTCAACCATGGCTCACCAAGTATAATCCACAGATTGATTGGCGTACGCAACAGATTGAGGTTGCAGACAACACGAAGTTCGAAGACGTAGATGGTCCGACGTTCCAAGAAAAGCTGAAAATTGGATCCTATGATGAGATATATCACTTGAAAGTGACAAACGTTGAACAATCGGACTTACCACAGGAGTTGGAGTCTGTTCTGGACGAGTACAAGGACGTATTTTCAGAACAACTCCCGAATGAAATGCCTCCAACGCGATCAGTTAACTTCGAGTTGCAAATGAAGCCTGATGCGGTCTGAGCTCCCGTGCTCCCTCCCGTATTTCGAAGGTTGAGCAGGACGCCCTGTAACAATTTGTAGAAGAGAATATACGGAAAGGATGGATTAAGGTATCCAACTCTTCCTGGGTCTCTAATATTTTTGGGATTCCAAAGAAAGATCCGGCCACCGAAAAGTTTCCGAAACGCGCCGAATGGCTACGAAGCGGAAATTCGAAGATCCCCATTTGATGAGTGATTGACTACCGCTATGTCAATAGCATGTCAGTCGTGGCAAAAATTCCTTTTCCATTGATCGAAGAACTATTCGACCGCATGGTTGGATGCAAGTATTTCTCGCTTCTCGATCTTGCACAAGGATACTTAAATGGTAGTGTTACCATCAAGTCGACCGTATACGATTTTCTGAACCCAAAACGAAACGTATCAATGGTGTGTTGCACCCATGAGTTTATCAGGAATGTCTGGTGTCTGGTCACGTCTTATGCGAACGTTATTTGATAAGCTAGGAACATTTGTTGTCGTGTATCTGGACGACATATGTATTTTCTCCCGTACAATGGAGGGCCACTTTAGTCACGTTCGCGCGGTATGCGAAGTGTTGCGGAAGGAGAAGCCTTACGCTCGACTCTCTAAATGTGGATTTGGTCGCACGGAAATCGCATTCTTGGGCACATGGTTTCCGAGGATGGTCTGCGCGTCGGCCCAAAGAAGACAGATGCTATCGCAACATTCCAAGCGCCGACGTGTCGCAAGGAGTTGCAAGTTTTTGGGACTAGCTGGGTATTACCGTGGATTCATCTGCAATTTTGCACGGATATCACGTCCGCTTAGAATTTTAACCAAGCAAGATACTCAATTAAACTGGGGGGAAGATCCGCAAAAAGCGTTTAACGGATTAAAACTCGCACTTCAACAGTCACCGACTTTGAAGTTGCCGGACTTTACTTACCCGTTCATCGTAGCAACGTTTGCTTCTGGGTTTTGCATGGTTGGTGTTCTTTCGCAACGTATCAACGACAACGACCACGCCATTGCGTTTTATTCAAAACATTTGGGTCCCCATGAATTGAAATGGCCAGCTCACGAGAAAGAGCTGTTAGCCACCAAGGCTGTGTTGGAAAAATGGCGTCCATATCTCCATGGAAGACACTTCTCAGTCTATACCGACAATTTTGCGTGCAAGTGGATGCTCCATCATCCAAAGGTGTCTCCCAAGATGGCACGTATGTTGACGTTCTTTACCCAGTTTGACTTTGTCTTTCATCATGTTAACGGACGGACCAATATCGTGGCTGACGCATTGTCTCGTCCAGCAGTGTCTGGAAAGAATTCCGACGAAGCCACTGTGCAAGCTCCCGATATGTCGCACGTCGTCCATGACTGTTTCGATGATTGAAATCAAGACTTCAATCTTTTGGATAGGCACATGGTTCACTCTGCCCTCATTCAGAACATTCCGGTGGATGTCTCCCATTTCTTACTCGACGATGTGGAGTTGCGGGGGGG
>MIQA02024398.1:0-11239 GCA_001887855.2 Sclerospora graminicola
TCACCCATCGGGGAAAATGCAGGCGAGCGCACACGATCAAACGTGTGGAAGGACACATCAGAAGAGGAGATATACGGCAGCTATCTTGGTCCTGGTGCCAACGACACTGGTAGCGACGTTCCTATAATGCGCCCCACCATGGCGGCTCGACCTAGCTCAGTTCAGCAACATGACATCGCAGTGGGTCAACTAGATGATACGGGGGCTGCCGGCAGCGGGGGTCCTGCCAAGACGTATTCGGGTCGCAAAGTTGTCTGGCCTGGTGCGCTCTTCCTGTTGCTTGTGACAGCTGCGGCGCTCAGTCTCATTGCTTACTTTGGCGTGCAAGAGTACAATAGTGCGCAATCGCAACAGTCACTAACCGAGTCTACCACGGAGGTGAACAGAGCCAGAAAAAGCACGAGCGTCAAGAGCTGTTTGCAGCCGGATTACATCACGTTGGATAACAAAATTTACGCCAAGAACAGTAATACGGGTGAAAAGAAACAGCTCGTGTTTACTGGTATTAACTGGAGCGGCATGGAAAATGCGGAGGGTGTTCCGCACGGTCTCGCCACCAAACAGAGCTATCTAGACGACATCGCCGCCGATCTCTCAGACAGTGGCTTCAACGCTGTGCGTCTGCCACTCAATGCGCAGATGATTATTGACAACTCGGCGCCCAACACCAAGCTTTTTGTAAACAGGCTGGATACGGATCTGAACGTTGACACATATATTGACATGATTAAGAAGGTCGTGCAGGGCCTGGGCAAGCAGCAGATTGGTGTGCTGCTCGATATCCATAAAATTGACCCAAACTTTAAGGCCGACACATCTGAGCACCTGTGGTTTACGGAAAAATATCCTATCAAGACTATTTACAAAATGTACGAGACTTTGGCCACGGAGCTGTGTAGCGATCTCGAGTACAACATCATCGGTATTGATCTCAAAAATGAACCCGTTGGCGGCTGCTGGCCTGAGAATGACAAGGACGACTACTGCGGATCAGATGTTAACTGGCCTCGCGCTGTTGAGACTATCGGCAACAAGATATTGGCCATCTGCCCCAGCTGGCTCATCGTAGCAGAGGGCAACTACGCGGTCGATGCCACGACGGAGATCAATGGCGTGAATGTCACGTACAACGATTGGTATGGCGCTAGTCTCCAGAACGCTAGTGTGAACCCTATCGTCCTCGAAAAGAAAGGAAAACTTGTGTTTGCGCCGCACTTTTATTCACCAAGTGTGTACCCGTCGTCGTACTTTTTTAAGAAACAGTCCTCGGTCGGTGACGCGGTGTCGGTTACGGAGTATCCGAACACGACAGAAGGTAATCAACTGTTAAAGGCTGCTGTGACATCTGTGCTGGACAATGCCTTCGGTAATGCAGTTACTGAAGCTGGCGTGCCAACATTTTACGGTGAGTTTGGTGGCATATATGGCAAGGCAGAGCTGCTAAAGGATTTAACGAGTACGCGTACTATTGAGATACTGATTGAGTACGCAAACGAAATGAACATGACTGGTGGATTTGCTTGGGCCGTCAATCCCGACGGTTCATACCCCTTCAATAACGAGTATAAGCCCAAAGATCCCTGGAAGTATGGTTTGTACACGGATTCAACGTTTAAGAAATTACATACTGATTTCGTCGTCGGCCTGCAGAACCTGAGGGGAAGCGGCTCCTTCCCTTGTTTCTCAAAAACCACTATTGTGACATCTGATAGTGGAAACGCAACTGATACATTGGACTCGGCAGCTGGTACTCTGAATGCTACTAAACCGGTTGCATCGACAACGGCTTCAAACTCTACTCTTCCTGCGACGACGACGACAACATCATCGACAAGTGCGACGGCAACAGCAATTTAGAGAGGCTAGCGGACAGACGTGCTCGGTCTGAAAGTAACGGCCAGAGAGATCGCAGCTTTTTCCAGCAGCGCTAGTTACTTCTGAGTAAGAAACGTAAAATAGTCGGAAAAAGCGCGTTTGTGATCGCTTCACTGAAATAAGAGCAAAAGAAAAATAAAAGAGGTGCAAATTAAAAACTTATTGCTCACGCTGTTTTTAACTTCTTCTGATGGTGCTTCTGGTGTACACACGTCCGCTTAATGGACGCATTTTTTGCGAATAACGTTAAATACTTTCTCTGGTAGCTGTGGAGCTTGGCGACGTTGCGCATCTGATCCTGCTGCCTGGCCTGGTTGATCTCGTTAGAAACTGCCTTGACTTCCTGCACTGCGCGTTCATAATGCTGATTCAAACCAGCCACCACGGCTGTCCGCGCTTTGGCCATCTTGGTGCAGTAGCCTTGTTGCAATTCCAGATTTAGTACTCGACTGCTTTGGTGCTCAATGGCCACTTGGAGCTGTTTAAGCGCTGATTCCCACGCCTCCAAATTTTGAGCATACATTCCTGTGGGCTCGCGGACTTGATACCGCCTCAGATCGATTTCGTTTAGCGAGACGTTGGCTGACACACGCTTTAACTCGGCCTGCAGTCGCGTTTTACCCGCGAAGGACGGCGAGTAGGAAGGCAGGAAGGCTAAGTATTCGTCGGACCGAGGTGAGAACGTGGCCATTTCGGCGCGAATCTGCGCCTGAACTTTCTTTTGACTTGACGGTGAGTTGTACTCCGTGTCTATATAGCCCAAGGAGTTTATGAGTACGCGGCTTTCAATCAGTTGCGGACATGTCGTTGGAGCCATTACGGATTAGTGTTCAAACCGAAGATATCCACTGAACCGGACAAGTCCTGAAAAATTTATATAATTCTGAGATCTAATGAAACTGTGATTAACAACGAATCTCTGTAAGAGCATCTCCAGTCGTGTGATCTATTCTATTCTATTTTGGAAATTTATCCGAGTCATGATTGGTCAATTTAGATTAGCAATAATGAAATAGAGTTTGGTTCCCAGTCATGTGCAGACCTCTGCCAATCTGGGATTTTTGGAAAAAAACCCAGATTTCCCAGTTTTCGTTCCGGCAGAAATCCCAGATTTCGGTTCGGCCAAAAATAGTCAAAAGCTGGGAATTCGGGTCTGGGCGACCTCTCCTTCACAAGCACTTCACGAAAACCGCCGAAGGAGGAGCTTTGCAGCTGACGATGGGTGCCGCTCCCGGCAAGAAGCGAGCCAAGGAAGGCATGTTGCAGCTAACGATGGATGGCGCTCCAGCCAAGAAGCGAGCCAAGCAAGGCGCGACGTTCCGTCCACAGCATGCCCTTCAGTATGCTCTCTCCGTCTCAGCTACGGATTCGGAGACACACAAGGTTACTAGTGTGGTATGTCGATTCTGCAAAGTCTTTGGGCGCGAACTACCGCCGGGCGCCCTCGATGGACCACCAAGTGACGAGAAGAAGAAGCCATCAAAGCCCATCTCAACCATGAAGTTCTTTGATACATTTCGCCCTGATCTCTACCGTGATCATCACCAACGAGCGCACCCAACTCGCTGGGCTGCCTATCAGGAAGCCTCGGTTGCCCACAAGCGTGTCTTTTTCGACGCAGTCGATGTACCATACGTCGAAACAGTCCAAGCAGTCTTGGAGACCGAGGCGCAGCTTGTGTTCACAGTCCGTCCGTCAATCGTGAACGTGATCATTGGCAAACTACTATTCCACCCAGATGATGCCGAAGGGGAATCGCAAAAGCGTGCTCTCGCTGTGTTCAAGATCGACGACCAAAACGAATGCTACCAAGTGCAGGAGAAGCATCCCTCGCGCTTTCGCTTGTGTGTGAAGTACATGAGCCGTGGGGCTTCGTTTCGTATGGCTGCCAGGTTGATGACCGACACCCAAGACGAAACTGGCATCGGTAGGCTTGGGGGCTGCACCGAGAAGATCGCTGCCCAGTACGCGCGCGTAGTGTGTGCTGTTTCGCTTGAGCGGATGGCTCGCCTCATGCAGAGCTCGTGGGCGATATCGCTCGCAATGGACTGTGCTACACATCAAGGGCGATCGTATGTGGATGTCCGCTGTCGATTCTCGACGAATGGGAAGCTCCACAACTATCATCTACTTGCTATTCCATTGCACGAACGACACACAGCGGCAAACATTTTTGACGTCGTCAAGAAATTCATGGACGCTTTCCTACAGTGCTGGCGCAAGCGAATCGTCGGTGTCGCGACGGACGGTGCTTCGACCATGGTGGGGCGCATTGGTGGTTTGGTGACATTGATCGAACGCGATTCGCAGAAGCAATTGAGCAGAATTTGGTGTGGTCTGCACCAACTGGATCTGAAGATGCAGATTGTTTTCGAAAAAGCCCTAAAAGAAACGTTGCTGTCAACCCTCTACACAGTGATCGGCTACCTACGTCGTCAACAAAACCTCATCAAAGAGATGCGCTCCACGTGCCCGAAGGTCGCCGACACTCGCTGGTTATCGATGTTTGCTGTTGCAGACTGGCTCTGTGAGCACCAATTTCGGGTTCGAGAGTACACATCGATGAACAACCCGCAGTGCAACCCGAACATAGTTTGGTGGATCTTCTTGTTTGCACTACGCGAGATAGCGAGGGAAGCAAACAACGTATTCGTCTCGCTCCAAGGTTTGTCGACGCTGGTCCAACAGCAGCACGATCGGTTTGTGGGACTGGTGGACAAGATATGCAAAATTTCAGGTGCCAACGGCCCTTTGCCGCAAGATGAACTTGACGCACTCGATCACCAAGAGTATGAAAAAGAAGGACCGTTTGCCATCTCCCACACCGCCACCAACGCGTTTATTCAGAACCTTGACGTTTGGGTCTGCGAGATGTTCCCGCTCATTGCACATGAGCTCCAGACGAATCTCGTGACGGCCGTCGGACGTCTTTGCGTTTCGGCGTGCAGCAACATACACGCGCTGACGCTCGTGCAATCTCCATCGACCCCAGTTACACCCAAGTAGCTCGTGCAAACTACAATGCCCGAGTTTGTGGCAACAATCAACAGGCATCGATCTCAACTTTACGAAATGCTAGGGCAAGAACGTGTACACGCTTTTGGAAAAGAATTCAAGTCGCTACACCGGGCGTACGCAGACGAAGACACGCTGCGCAAGGCTATCAAGAACGAACGCCCCCTTGCAACTTTCGATCAAGTGTGGTCCGTGGGTTGCTTGTCGGATCGATTTCCCAACTTGGCGCATTTTTGCGGTGGGTTGGCGACACTTTTCCCTAACACTGCAACGGTCGAGTCTGATTTCTCGGTTCTCGGTTGCGTGAAGAACGACAGGAAGACCTCGCTTACGGACCTCTCACTCGAAGGCATTCTCCATTGCAAACAATGGGAACGCCTGACCGCTGCTGCCGGGAATATGTAGACTCGATTCTTGCATTGTAGTTCAGAAACCCAGATTTCCCAGGGTATTTAGACTTGTTTTTACTATTGCATTTCAGAAACCCCAGATTTCCCAGTTTTGGATTCCACTTTCGACCCAGATCCTGCCAAAGTCTGGGAAATCTGGGAACACCCAGTTTGGCAGAGGTCTGGTCATGTGTGCTATTCTAAAAAATATCAATAGGCCGCCAACGGTGGGGTCACAACGACGACGGGCTCACCACTATGGCAGCAGCCGACATGGACAATGCGTTCCCATTGGGTTTCATATTTGTTCTCTCAGTCCCGTCGAGAAGGAAGACAACAACTTGGAGCTAAAAGAACCCGCCAAGAAACACGAAGCGTATTATCGTTTCTATACTTCGATCGACCGTGACAGCTTTCAAACCGGTAAACGACGTGAACCACTTCCTCCAGCAATTATCCCTGGGAAGGTTATACGTGGGCTTGACCCTGGCGGGGTGCCACAACCAGCTTATACCTTGAAAGAAGCTGTCTTGGTACGTACACTCGATTCTCTAACCATTGTCAACAATTGATGTCAGTTGGTAGTAGGTGGAAGCTATCTTGGAGCCTGGGAGATACTGTATCATTCCAAGCATGCACATGCGAGCCGTAAGTCTTCCAACAGCTTTGGAGGCTAAAACTGAGCTAAGCTTACGTCTGTCCTTCTCTTTGAATAGGATCAAGTGACTGGAAACCTCAACGTGGCAACGTTTGGCTCTCGGTCTATTCGGATCAACGTACGTTTCGATTAGAAGGAGGGAAACAAATCGTCGAGGAAGAAGAAGGCGATGAAGACAGTCAGAGTTCTAGCGAACCCTCTCGAAAAGCTTCCCAAATTCAAGCCATGTTTCCAAATGAGACTCGAAGATCGAGCACCGCGTTACGTAACAATTCAGTCTGGAATCCAAAGACAAACACAGCAATTGCAGCGGAAAAGCGACGAAAGTATGAAACCAACAAGGAAGAATTGATACGACAAGCGACAGTTGCTGGCATTGGTCCTCAAAAATTACGAGCTGAGTTTGGGAAAGCGGCCAAACTTTCCAAAGCCGAGTAGAAACTTGGTTTTCGTGTTGCCAATTATTGACTGGCACAATGTACCTACTTTATCTGGGGTATCTTTCATTGCTAAGGGTTTGTGTGTGTGGTGCTCTTCCTCCTAAGAGTGCAAGCGGTTACCAAGTACAGAGTCAAAAATCTTTAAAGCATTGGACCCTCGTACAGCGACAGTCTCCGGTTCCTTATCCATCACCGATGCATACAGTTCAAGGTTAAGATTTAATACGGAGCTAGCAGCTTTTGCAACATAAAGCCATGGCCATGCAAGTCGCCAAAAGAATGAAAGTGGAGAGTAAACCTATTAGCTCGGCCGCAGTCGTAGAATTAGCGAAGAAGACGGAAACGTTCGAAGCCAGCGGTAAAAGTAATGATGACTCCGAAAATGAGCCCAGCGCGTCCGTCATCGCCCAGTTTCAGAGCGAAGATGTGAGACTTCACTGTTACCGTCTTAAATGGAATGATACCCCTTACTCTGTATCAATGAATGTTTTCAGGGTACTAATGTGGGACCTCAACTAGAGATTCCCGTGTCCTCCAATCTACGCCAGATGGAAGAGCTGGTAAACGAACTGCTACAGAATGGCAAGAACCGAGTACCGTACTCGCTTTTCATTGACGAGACGGAGGTCAAGACGTCGCTGGAAGCCACGATAAAAGAGTTGGTGTGTTGGTGTATGTTAATGCAGTTGGTGGTGAACAAGTTGTCAATCTGTTTGTGGCTGTATGTCTTGGTAGAAATTGTCGACAGAGACAGCGTTAACGATTACGTACCAGCCTCTAGCGGCCTTTCGTGTGCGTCCTGTTACTCGTTGTAGCGATACATTGCAGGGACATTCAGAAGCTTTCCTGCACGTAAGTTTTAGTCCGGACGGGAAGAGGCTAGCGAGTGGAGGTGGGGACGCAACTGTGCGTTTCTGGGATACAAACACATGCATGCCAAAACACACGAGTCGTGGACACAAGAATCATGTACTATGTACAGCTTGGTCACCAGATGAAGCGGGTTTTGCGTCGGCAGATCGCAACGGCGAGATTCGTCTGTGGGACCTGCTGACCGGTAAGTAGATCAGTCAGCCCATGAAGGGCCACAGACAATGGGTTAATTCACTAACTTGGGAACCAATGCATCGAAATAATACTTGTGAGCGGTTCGCTAGTTCTTCAAAGGACGGATCGATTAAAGTATGGAATGCTCGTACGGAACGTTCCGTTGCCTCGCTGTCGGGTCATACGGACTCAACTCCAATAATAGGGTCCTCCGATACTTGCACATACGCGCGCACGAGCGCTTCATCCTCGGGCGGGCTCCACTTGCGTCCCCGTCCCATACTTCAAATGTTTGTGTGAAATGTCACAAGGGACGATTTTTGGTGTCTTGGATTTTGTATTGAAATCTACAGTACGCGAATAGATCTGCTGTTCTATTCTGGCTCTGAATAGCACAGGTCGGCGTATTTTTTGGCTTAGAATAGCAATAACGCAACGACTGGCTACCAGAAGTGCGCTATTTGCGATAAATTACCGTTTTTTATGAATATAATAGCAATAGCACACCGACTGGAGATGCTCTAAGTAGCTATACATTTTTAGTATAGATCCGTACCTGTGAATTGTATCCTAGGAGGAGACTTTAACTGTGTTGATTCACCGACGTTGGATCGACTCGGGGGACAGCGATTGATGCGACCAGAGAGTAAGGCTTTGGTGAGACTACAGGAGTGGGGATTATGGGATGCTCGACTATTAATGATGCCGGCTATGGATGAAGTAACTATCGACCCTTCAGATCATTACACATACTGGCGAGGGAATCAAGCCAGCCGGATAGATCGCTTTTATGTGTCCGATAACTGGAAGAACTGGGTGGCTGTAGAAGCACCACCAGTATTATCAGATCACAACCAGGTGTTTTTGTGTTTAAAAGACCCCAGCACATCCCAAAAGTACATGAATAACAGGCGAATGCCTTACCCTTTTTCGGGGTCAGGTAATGATCACATACACTCACTTTTACGGGAGCACATCATGAATTCCAATACTAGACTGGATGAAGACGCAAGTTGGGATACACGAATTGATATCTGGCGAGACATTATTTTTCACATTCGGAAAAAGGTGACAAGACGGCGAAGACGACGCTTGCAGCATCTTCAACGAATGGTCCGGGATAATGCAAAGTCCAGGCGACATATAGTCTCGTACTTGTCTGGAGTGCTTGAGAAAGAACGTGCATGTCGACGGGGCCTTCGGCTGCATAGATCCCCATCGGATGTTCGTTGGTTGTTTAAACGAGCTTCAGTTTGGGAACGGGATCAAACAGTCACAAAAATTGATGTGATCTCGGGCCCTCCTTTTCCAGCCTCTCTATCTATACCAGATAAATTTGCAGCCACTTGGCGACCTATACTGGGCTGTAGCCACAGAACAATTCCAAGTGATCAATTACGGGATGGATTAGCACAGTTTATGAAGATACCTGATACTCGCAAGGTCACAAGTGCCCAAAATGGAGCCTTTCTAGCGCGAATTGAGGAGGAGGATGTTAAATGGGCAATTAAATGCCTAGAAAGACGGAAGGCAGCTGGGCAGGACGGTTTAGGAAATGATTTTTACAAAGATTTTGGAGATGTTTTACTCGAACCCCTGACAAGTTTATTCAACTCGATTTTGGATGGAAGTTTACCACTTCGATCCTTTTTAAAGGCAGTGGTGATCCCCTTAAGGAAGAAGGGAGATTCCAATAACGCTCTTGACTATCGCCCAATTTCACTATTGACAACCGGATACAAATTACTGGCCCGACGGCTACAAGGTTTCCTAGGCAAATTGATTGGAGATACCGAGCAGGGATTTGTTTCAGGACGTCGCATGGACAAAGCTGTCATAATGATGAAAGCAACTTTCGAAACATACCGTAGGAAACAGAGAGAATCGGCGGCCAAGAGTGCTGGGATTTTATTTCTGGACTTCAGTAAAGCTTATGACACTGTGGATCGGAAATATTTACTGCAAGTCTTACAGGCCTTCGGATTTTCAGAACGATTTGTGGATTTAATGGACAGGATCCACGCGGGAACGTCAGCGGAATTTCTGGTAAATAATAAATTTTCGAATCCGCTCCAAGTCAAATCAGGAATCAGACAGGGGTGTCCCTTGGCGCCCCTGTTGTTTATTCTAACAGTGGAACCATTGGCGCTAGCCTTGATCCAGGAAGAGAGAATTTCGGGGATTCAACCCCTTTATCACGATAGGTCCATTCAACATCGGTTTTCTGCGTTCGTGGACGCCTCAACGATTTTTGTCCAACACGCAGAACAAGTAACTATCGCCCTGGAAGTTGTGCGTAGATTTGGGGATCTTTCTGGTTTACAGGTACAGCCGGCCAAAAGCAAATTTGTATTCCTTAATACAAACTATGTACCAGAAAATTGGTACAAGGTACCAGTTTATACCAGATGGGGAAACAGTGCGGTATCTGGGCTATTTCTTTGGGTGGACTACATTACAAACAGTAATCAATTGGGCATTAAGAAAAAGGAATGTCCAGAGGAGGCTAGCAACGGCAACGGACTGCGGAACGACGTTTATGGAACGGGTCCAATTGTTTAATGTCATTGCGATCCCATCCATTTTATTCACAGCGCGAATGTTTGACCCCACAGCTGAGGTGATGAGGGATCTGGTAAACATCCAGAAAGCTTTCTTATGGCGGAACAGCACAACGAGTCAAGGAAATAGACATAAGATCTCACCCACATTACTGTTTACTCCACAAGCAGCAGGAGGAGTAGGACTGATATCTATACCTGTAGCTATGAAGATCCAACGTTTAAAGCTGGCGTGTCAGTGGCATATTGCAGCGAGGGATAGTTACCAGAGGGCATGGTTAGATTTAGCCGGAATGGGAGTGGATATCAATTCAGGCCACTTATTAACCCCTGCGACAGGTTATAAAGTATGCAAAGCAGGAGCAACAGTGGGGTCAGGAGCGATACCGACCATAGCGAGAGAAGTGAAAGAATGGTTAGGGCCAAAACAGGACGAGTTGGAGAAGTTAGGCGAATATTCGCAAGCAGTGCTACCGCGGGTAAAAGCGTTAATGGAACTGAGACTCGGAATGAAAGGGTTGGCTCTACAGCCAAACGACGAATTCGCGATCCAGGAAGATATCGACGCCTACCAATACCATGATCTACTTCCCACATCAATGGTCCCATTTTGGGGAACATATGGGTGGGAATCAAACCCATGGCTACGGGAAGAGAAAGCACCGATGTTATCGTCCAAGAAACATTACCGTATACCGGTGGTATCCATTCGTGAGTTGAGAATATTACGGCTAACGACGAATAATTATATGTGGCAGGTGCAAGGGATAGATGGGAACTCCCATACCTGTGCCAAAATCGGCAGATGGTTATGCTCAATCATCATTGCGTCTCCAAGGGTAGAGGTTGGTCATTATATAGGCGAACGGTCGCCGATAACTTTCTGCAGAGGCCCAAGATGTCTGGAGATGTATACGTGGACAGTTGTAAGACCAGGCACAATGCGAGAACAGGGTAAGAGTAAAGCAGATATGGTGTTGTTATCGCAGAAAGCAGACAGAATCATATGGGAAGTAGTATCCAGTACCATGGAAAGCACTGATGAGCAGGAAGATATAGAAGGTAAGTATGTAGTTTTCCATCCACACCCAGATACTCATCTCATCGGCTGGAAGATAGAGGAAACCACACCAATTAGAAGGATTTGGTCAAACTTCAGGCGGTCATTTCGGAAACTTTACTACCATGGAGTGGCGCCTCAATTAAAACCAATATTGGCGAAGTGGAAGAAGAAGGGTACTTCGAGTGAGTGGT
>MIQA02024399.1:0-51063 GCA_001887855.2 Sclerospora graminicola
ACATTCGCACCCTTGTAATTACCCCTGAGTCTGGATCAAACACAGCGTTGGCTGAGGCCACATTGACTCGGCGAGCCATCCCCAGATCCAGGTTATCCGGATCATAGTGGCACCTGGCCGACTATGACCCTTGACGGATTCCATACCCACGTGACTGAGAGACAGCTTCCTATTCGTTGGCCGTCCGGTTCGGCGACCTGTTCAGTCTTGGCGGGACGGCACGGGGCCCGCTCTGCTTGGACTGCACTGACTCCATGTATTCGTCAATCTGATCCCTCGCATAGTACTGGACTGGCTCGGGCACCCGACTCCCACGACGAGCCGGCTGGTCAGGTGACCCCGGACTGCCGCGGCTGGCACGCAGCCGACGCTGTTCATCCAAGTACCGTTCCATCATCGCCGAAAACATGTTATGAAGGTGATCCAACACTTGAGGGCTCGTCTGACGGTATACTCGCGGGGCGACTTGGAGGCGGTCGGGCTACCAGATCGACATTCCTTCTTAATACCCCCGTCCGCGTCTTCGTCCTTTGGCTCTGGATACACCGTCGCCGTCTGGGTCTGTACGCTGTACTGACTGGCTTTCTTCCACTCGAGCGTATCCGGATCTTCATATCCTCCAAACCTCATGGCCGTCGCCACACGCACTGCTCCTCTTGGGCCAAGCGTCATACGGATAATACCTACCAATGAGTCAGTTGAATCCGCTTCTGAAGGGGCAGACTCGTACTGAGAAGAACCCGAGTGTATTCCGGCCGGTAGGCTTGCTGCCGGCGGCGAGGGCGGCGCCACTCCAGTTGTGGCTGTCATTTTCTTTGACGGAGAGCAGCCCACTATCGGTACCAAGCGGTCGTGCAGTGCGCTGGATGCCTCCTTCAACCTGTCTGCTATCAGATCGCACAACTGGTTCGGATCGAACACGCCGGTGTTAATGCCGGCTTGTTTGAGTTGATTCAATAGTCCTCTAATAAGAAACACGTGGCTGTCTGAGAGGGAATGGGGGAGAGACGGGACCTTTTAATCCGCCTAGGATTTTCGGCCGTGTTATCTTCAGGACCTAATCCGTCCGCAAAAACTGCCTCAACTCGCGAAGATGACGGGCACGCTCCAGATCGGTACCCGTAACCTTTTGTGATAGGCCGTCCCGCTTTTCTTCTTGTTCTTCGAAACGAGGCCTATCTTTGCGGGTTGGATAATCCGATCCCTGATAATTCGGTTATTTTAGGGGTAGGTGACTTGGATCGTGACTCGATCCAAATCCGGCCAGCTTTCCACTCCGGTCATATCCAGCTTCCGATTCTTCTTTCTTAAGTTTTTCTTCTTTGATATCCATAATACGCATTTGTTTGTAGGATCATGGTCGACTTCCTTGGACTATGGTGACTTGCACCATAATCCGATCCGGCTCCAGCTAGGGCATAGCGGCCGGTACTACAGTGAGTAGTACCGTAATCCGGTAAAGTACCGTAATCCGGCCCACCCGGAGCCTCTAGGGGAGTAACTTCTTCTTTAATGTCGACCTCGAACTCCCCCAATCCGAATCGACCATCGCATCCTTCCATCTTCAGCAGCATTGGGGGCGATCTGCCTTCCCCCAATGCAACCGACACAACATCTTCAGCGAATTTGACAGGTTTAGGTCTTTCACCCACTAGGAACTCGCAGTGATATCCAGGGTCACGGGCACGCGCACCATTGTGGTGTAGTCGCTCTCAGAAATTCTTTCTGTGATGCGAACACCCACGGGGGGGCAGATGACTGACTGTCAGAGGGGGTATTCCGTCCATCCGAGTCTTGATCCGATCCGGCATCCGGCCGGCTGGATCGGTCACTTCCATCACCTTGGTCGTGACGACTTGGATGATCCATTTTCGAAAAGCTTACCTTGTGTACCCGTCAGCACTGGCGGCTGCGCTCTCTTGATAGACCCTAGGGCGAAAAGTTTAAAGTCTGTCGAATAAGGAGACGAGGGTTAGGACTAGGGAAAGCTCCTAGGTGGCAATATTCACCGGGGAGATCGACTGGCAATATACTTCAAGTTTGTATACTGCGACGGCTGGACCGAGAATAATCGATCGGCCAGCCAAACCAATAATAATGAAGGGTAAATCCAAACGTGTACGTAATAGGGCATCCAAATGAAACTCCACAATCTTCCACAGTAGGCCAAACGTTACCACACTTTCCAATATGAGATATAACTGTGTTCAAAACACCTTTTGTGTGACCTACCCCAAATATCCCGGCTGGGTAGTTATGTGTCTTACCTTGTTAGCTCCACCCAGATGCTCTTTTGTGTACTGTACACCCAAACTCAGCCGGATCGACTGGATTCCCCTTTGCGTACTGTACGCTGGATCGACCGGATGCTCTTTTGTGTACTGTACACCAAACCCAGCCGGATCGGCCGGATGCTCCTTGGTGTACCGCACATCATATAACCCAGCCGGATCGGCCGGATGGCCATCCATTTAAGCTCGCTTGACCACTGGCGTTAGCACCTCCTTGGCAGCTCCGCTTCCAACCCTGGCGCCTCATCCATCTCTGGCAGTGCTTAGCCGCCTTCAGCCTTCAGACCATCCGTTCCTTAGTTATCCGCCATCAACAGCCATCCGATCTACCTCCGGCTAGCCCGAGTACAAGTCCCTTAATATCACCGCTACCTGGCTCGACTCCGTGCCTGGCAACCTTCTGCCACCAGAGAATACATCCAGCGGCCACTAGGCTACGTCCCATGTCGGCAGGCCCGGGCATCCGGCTAGAGTCAATATTTCCACCAATCAGGTGGGTACGTTCACTTCTCAGTAGTCCGTTAATTTCCAAGTCACTTGACCACAACCCCTTGGCGTGAAGATAAATGGCCGACCCGCTTTATTGCTATTCAGTGGAAAGGTTTTCTGGTCGTAAACATTTACGCCCACTCTGGTGACGCGGTACTTCGAGAAAATTTTTTCGGAAGTTTCGAATTTATTACATGGAGTGCAATCACATACAATACTAGCAGGAGACTTCAGTTGTGTGGAGTCTCCTGTACTTGATAGACTAGCGGGCGACAGACTTAATAAATCAGAGAGTACTACTCTATCTAACTTAGTCAGTAAGTACAACTTACTAAATTCAGGAACGTTCGGCACTTCGGCTCTATACGACGAACACCTGACTGCTCTCGATCATTTACATATTGGAGGGGAGGTCAGGCGAGTCGGATTGATCGCGTTTATATATCGACATCCATCTCATCCTGGTTTAGTGACATTACAGTGGGTAATACTCCTCATTATTCCGACCATGAACAGGTATTGTTGACACTACGTGACCCTACTATATCACCACATACGCCTCGCAAGAGGTGTAGACTGCCGGGGAACCGTTCAATGGGAAGACGGTACCAAATATAGCACAGTCCTTGGCACACGATATCAAATGTTTACTAGACAGTTTAAGGCAACAGATAATAACATGGGATGGATGGATAGCGGGTTACCAAGATTGATTATTTCATGCAGCCCGGAAAGCAGCTCAACGTCGACGGCGGGAGGCACGAACATTACAACGTCATGTCACAGCCAACGCCAAAACTCGAAAGCAGAGAATGACGGCAATCCAGTCCAATCACATCAAAAATCATCTAGTAAATCGTGGAAAGGTCCTACATGGATTTATTCAAG
The DNA here is from genome assembly GCA_001887855.2 of Sclerospora graminicola. Lineage (NCBI taxonomy): Eukaryota > Oomycota > Peronosporomycetes > Peronosporales > Peronosporaceae > Sclerospora > Sclerospora graminicola. The sequence goes on from MIQA02024399.1 coordinate 3,669, forward strand.
ATATTAGGTGGTTATTTCGTAGATCAGCGATATGTGACCGGTACCAAACGGTTAATAAAATCATATCTGGGCACGGGCTTATTTTTAATGAGAATATTTCTATACCTGATCGTTTTGCCCGCACATGGAGTTTAATTATGGGGAAGAAACACACTTCAATCTCCTCGGTTACATTGGTAACAGAATTGGAGCAGTTTATGGTTATTCCACCAGAACGTCTGGTTTCTTCACAAAATAATTTATTTCTCATGGCGGCAATAAAAGAGCGAGGAGGTACTCAGGGTGGTAAAGAGTTTCGAACGCCGTAAAGCTTCAGGCCAAGATGGGATAAGTAATGATTTTTATAAAGATTTCCCAGCTATATTGGTGAAGCCTTTGACACAACCGGATTTTATGTGGGGAGTCACCACCGCCATTTTTTCTCCGGGCACTAAGGATTCCACTTCGCAAGAAAGGCGACTCATCGGATGCGCTCGGTTATCGTCCAATATCCTTGCTGCAGTCGAGTTATAAAATTCGTGCAAAAATTTTAGCAACGATACTTCAAGCATTTCTGGAAACCTTGATTGGAGGGACACAACACGGTTTTGTGCTAGGCCGGAAAATGGACAAGGCTGTAACGATAATGATGGCAACTCTCAAGAACAATTCACGTTTTCAGACTGACACACTTGAGGACGGGGCAGCTATTTTATTTCTTGATTTTGCTAAGGCATACGATGCCTTGGATCGAGATTACTTATTTGCTACCCTCACCCTATTTGGGTTTTCTCGGCGTTTTGTACAACTAATGATTAATCTCCACTGTGGAACGACTGCTGAATTTCTCGTTAATAAAGACAAGTCTAATCCAGTGGACGTCATCTCCGGATAAAGACAAGGTTGTCCATTGGCGCCACGGCTGTTTATAATCGCAGTAGAACCACTAGCGCTAGCCATTTTGCAATCGCCCGTGATACAAGGGATTAACCCGACGACACTACCGTATGGCGAGCTTCACAAATTTCCTGAGTTTGTCGACGACTCGACTGGGTTTTTGGGGAAGGCGAGGCAAATAGTGCCAGCGCTTGAACTGGTTCACTAATTTGGTAAGCTTTCAGGATTGAAAATCCAGACCAATAAAAGTAAATTCTTATTTCTCGACGCTTCAGTAACATTATCTGAATGGCATGGGATTCCAACCATAGCGCCAGGTGCTACAGTACGATATTTGGGTTATGAGGTTGAGCATGCCAATATGGTAGAGAAGAATTGGGCTTTGCGTATCAGGAATATCAAGAGGAGGATGGCTACAGCGGCCAAATAGGGTATCTCGATTGTTGAGAGAGTCACTTTATTTAATTCTATTGTTGTGCCTATTTACAGCAAAGGTTTTCAATCCGCACACGGACATAATGAAGAGGCTTATCAAAATTCAAAAGAGTTTATCTGGACTAAGTTAACCAACGATGGATTATGCTGAGTCATAAATTTTCCCCTACACTTATGTACACTTCGAAACAAGCGGGAGGTATTGGTTAAATAGCCTTACCGATTGCAATACGTGTACAGCGAATGAAAGACGCACTTAGGTGGCTGCTTGCCGGACCGGATAACTACAAAGCAGTTTGGCTAGACTGGAAAAGTTTGTTACTTCATGAATCCAATGGTCAAGTATCACCTCGAGTTAGACGGCAAGAGCACATGAAGGGTTATTATGCTACCACTGAAAAAAAGAAGTCTTTACAAGTGGAATTAGGACAATGGATTGGACTGACTCGAGCTCAAGCATGTTTGTTGGATATTTTTACGCGGTCGCATCTGCCCCTGCTTATGCGACGACCAAGTCCACTAGGCTACAGCCCATCCCGCGGAATGTTACCCGGAAAGTCCTTTCTGTCATTGTTGATGTCACGAATATCCCTCAGCACGAATTTCCGACGTCCCAAATGATGGATTTTCAGTGGTCGGACAATTCTTGGATTCAGGATGAGCGTATGCGAACATTATCACCGAGGAAATTCTACAGGATTCCGGAAGTACCCATTGCTACTTTGTGAATATGACGGATTTCTAACATTGTGTACACTTGACAGGTGCCACAATCGGACCAACCTTCACATACTTTGGCCAAGTTAAAGCGGTGGCTTAGTGCCATTATTCTCGCGTCACCCTGAATTGATGTCGGCCAATATATAGGGCCACCACCACCGATTACTTTATTATACTGCCCCTCGATTCTTACCGAACTTAAGTAGATGAAAATTAAACCGGGACTGGCAGAGAGCATGCACAATGAGACGGATCACACAACGCGAATCCAGCAGCTAGAAGATGGAATTTACTGGAAGGTTTGCGCGTCGACAGACCCAGCCATCGTTGAGTGGATGTCGGTCAGCAATATATATGTCGTTTGCAAGCCGCATCCCGACTTACATGGTTTTCCATGGGCATTAGATGAAGATTTACGTTCAATATGGAGAATACCAGCGTCCCTACGTAAGTATAGTAAAGGAATGTATTTTCAAGCTATGGCAAACGATCTCTTGCCTGTTATAGCAAAATGGGATAGAAAACATGGCCAGATCAGTGGTGGAGCACACTTCAGAACCAATCCCCGAAACGGATCTGGCAGCACAATCACATACTGTCAGACTATCAAGTGTGGGTTCTTTATCGTCTGACTACTTTACAGCTAAATACTTTCTATGTTAAGAATACAGGTACTCACCTATGTATACTCGATGAAATATGCAACAGCAAAAAGACCAACGTCGAGCACATCATGTAGAGCTCTACCCGGGCACATATCTTTTTTTTTTGGAGACGTCTTATTCAACAATGGACGGGAACGTCAATTCCGACGGATGAGCTACACAGGTATCAGGTTGCCATAGTGAAGCGGACAGCGCCCGCGGACACTGACTTTTAGACAAGGCGATGATGAACATGTGCGGAAAGAGGATTCATTCGTACCAACGCCTATTCCAACGAGTTTGGTGGGGATCTGCTGTATATCTCATGTGTGGATGTGGCAACTGCGGATCAGGACCATCTTCGAAGGTCGGACACACTCGCAATGGGATCACGTGGAGTACATATGTTCTCATTGTAAAAATCAGTTATTTGCTGTCGCGGAATACGAGAGTAGAACTTCAAGCTACCGGGAAGATATTATTCAGTTTCTTCTATGTCTTCAGTGCTTCTACAACATCCATCTAGCGCCACCGTCCAGTACAGTGTTAAAAATACAGCAACCCCACCTGACTCTACGAATGGTCACCGTGAGCCGAAGCTAAAAGCCAGAGTTCACAAGTTTTTTTTATATAGTAGCTAATAGTTAAGACTAAATAGACAACCTTTATTATTATTAATTAACCAACCAATAAAATAATGACGGTATCTACCAGCCAAATATATAAGTACTTCCTCTGTCCAGAAATATAAGGTCGTTTTTTTCTAAAATTCATTTTTAAGCAGGGAGGGGTTATCTGAGGCTAGCTGATTGGACGTTTTGAATTGTTAGCCCATGCTGATTGGAGGAGATTTTGTTTTATTCAAAACGGCTCAGCGGTTTTCGTGGTAAGGCCATTAAAGTCGGGCACTTCATGGGGTCCGAGCTCTCAAAATGACACAGACGGATCCGAGTCACCGCTAGCACTGCAAAAACTTGTCAGCGGCCTAGTGCAAGAAGGTACTCGCTTATAGGTTCTAAAAATGCGTAATATTTCTGCTGTCTAAGGGTGTGACCAAGGATCTTACTCTAATATTTGAATTTCTCAGCGCTAGATACGTCGCTTATGGGCATGAGCCCGCGCCAAGCTGGTGTTAGGTACAATTAACGATTGCGCGAGCGGTCGTCGTGGTCGCAGTGACCAAAAATAACGCGTTGGTGCGGAATTCGTCGCGCCGCTCACGTAAACCATCTCACATATTTGCCTTTTAAATTGAACCAAAAATCGGACCTTACCGGGGTATCTTTGAAATTTATATATAAAGTCGTACTTAGAACCAATTCAGCCTTATATTCCTGGACACGCGCGCGGCCTTATATTTCTAGACATGGGAAGTATAAGTTAGTGGACGTTTGAATAATTACAGACTACATAAAGGGAGCTGAAAATGAGCCGTCAGTTTCCGCTTGGGCCTTCACCTCCTTTATATTATTCAAATCATAAAAACAACACTTAAGGAAGTCACGCGTGTCACGGTACGCGCTAAATCTTCCGGCCTAACTGTCACAGCTTCGTAAACCGTCTCCATATACTCCCGCGTTTTCGGATCGGACAGACCATCCAGTACCCACGGGTGTTCTTTGCACTTTTGTAGCGACCAGCGCTTCTCGGGATCTTCCTTCAGCAGACCCCGTAGCAGATCAACTAAACCACATCCCAAGCTAATGGTCTCAGCCTGGTTGTCAAAATCGATTGGGTCCTTTTCAATCATCTTGAAGAGTACCACAAAATCAGGGTCGTAAAACGGGATTGCGCCATATGCTAGGGCGAAAATCGTAATGCCCAACTCCCAAATATCTACAGCATATGCATCGTATTCACCACCTTTAAGTGTTTCAGGGCTCATGAACGCATAAGTACCAGCTGTTGTTGAAACGTAGCCCTTCCTTCGCGGCTTCGCCGCTGCTGGAGAGACCCCGTCGCTTGTAGTAACTTTTGTGACTTCATTTGCGTTCGCTTCGAAGAAGTGCGCGACTCCAAAGTCCGCAATTTTATACATACCGCCTTGGCCAGCCAAGATGTTCTCGGGCTTCAAGTCTCGATGACAAATATTGTTCTCATACAAGTACTGGAGTACCAGAAGAAGCTGAAGCACACAAATGCGCAGCTCCTCTTCAGCGAAACAAGTACTCTCGTTTTTGCTGTTAGTCTTCTTGTAAACCATCTCTTCTGTATACCATTGCATAGCCTGCCCCAACGGCGCATATTCCAACATAAGCACCAGCATCTCTGTGACGTCGTCAAATACTTCCAGCAGATTTAACAGGTTCGGATGGTGCAGCTACTTCGTAATGGCAATTTCCACGTGCACTTTGTCTAATACCGTCGACACCACCATGCGTCTACCCACACGCTTAACGTCTCGTATTTTCTTTAGAAGCGATGTCTTGAACACCTTTAAAGCCACTAGTTCGTCCGTTCCGCGTAGTCGGCCGAGTTTTACGACAGCCGTGGCACCTCGCCCGAGTTCCCGCACTACATCATACCTAGTAATCGTGCTGCCAACGCTGCCTGTAGTAGGATAAAAAATACATCGCATTTTTTCAAAGCTTCAAAGAAGTGGCATCAACACACGGGCGCGGAGCTCCCCGATATAATGGTATATATTATTCGCTCGCAAAAGTCTATGTAGATAAGACATTTCCAAGAAGTCAAGGGGATAACCGAATGACCTAGAAACGGATCAAAATAAATCACACTCTACCTTTACATACCAAGCGTAAATTAACTTAGACGCTTATATACCGTTGAGATTGAGGCAAAGAAGCCGCGTGGGTTTTTCAGCTCTCGCGCTAGTCTCAGTGAAGCCACTACGGCAGCTCGCGTAGGCACTCTAAGTGTTCCGTTTAAAAGACACCTCGCTAAATTAAAGGAGCATGCTGCTGGAATTCGAAGGCATGTTTTGGTGAAAATGAAATTCCAGGTTATCAAAACAGCGTGGACCACTACATATGAATTTTAGGTTATCAAGTACGATTCTGAACTTAATAACTTGAAAATATATCATTATCTTTTTTACGAACCTACGAGCGATCACTGCTGGTGACGGTGCGGAGCAGAGCACCTCTCAAGTCTACAAGACTAAGTCAAGCACTTAGGCGGAAAAACAAGCGTGCCTACAGTTTCTAACCGGACTGCGGACACCGGACACTACATTGTTGATGTCAGCCGCCTAAGCAAAAGTCTACTTTCCTACAGGTTATGAGCCCAAGGAATTACGGGCACTAACCGCACATTTTGTTACTGGAAGTGATTAAGGTCAGAGTTTCTCGTTACGGTATTCTTGGTTTCGTTTGATTACTGAAGTTTATCTCGTATGGAATTTTGGCATTTTACGATTACGATTTTATTTTCGCATTTTAAGTTTCGTTCTCGTGGAAATAATGGATGATGAAAAGGACGAAAAGGCGGAGACAAACATGGAGGTCATTTAAGAATACCCCAAGCGCATGGACCGGCGCCTCGAGGTAGTTGAAGAGGCGCGGTCGCAAGGGTCAGCTCCCAGCACGTCGCTAGGGTCCAACAAGGGATCTGAGTACGCGAGTGCTTTTAGGGACACCCTAAAAAAACACGGGCCGTTCGGGATCAAGATGAACCTGAACGACCTGGGTGATGAAGACGGTATTGGGCGCGGGGGTGATTTGAGAGGCGGCGAAGAGGCCCCACCACCAATGCTAGCGTCCGGATTGGATATACAGGGGATGGGGGCCAGAATAGGAGTGCCTGGAGTGGCGGCCGGCATGGGTGCGCCTGGTAATTTAGGCGGCAACCCAATGGCAAACATAAACGGAATTTAAATTCCGAGATTAAGCGTACAGAATTTGTCTGGAGTCAAAATTTACGCAGGCCTAGGGTCAGGCATCAAACAATGGGCGTATTTGTTCATCGAAGCCATCGAAGTGGCAGAAATCGTTTCCGGTTTCGTGTGGAACGAGCGATTGAAGGTAAACAAGTTGGGAGAGCACCTGGAAGGTGTTGCACTTAAGTATTTTCAAGCAAACATTGGCACCTGGTGGCAAGTGTCACCAGGCTTGTATTTCGTATTGGAGCAAATGTTGAACGCCTTTAAGGTGAACACCAAGCAGCCCAACTTTTCGCCGCGAAAAAGGACCCCAGAATATCCTGGACCGAACATTTTTTAAACTGGTCGCGCTAGCTCGCAAGAGTTATTCCAGCGAGCGACTAATTGTGAAAATATCGTGAAATTCGCAGCCCCAAGGTTAAAAATTGCGTTGATGGTCCGCTATAATTAAAGAGGCAGGACTATCTTCAACACGCACAGGAATTAATTTCCTGGGCGCAAGAATTGGACGATGAGTTCCACAAATTCAAGCGTCCGAATTTTGGAAGACCTGCAGTTACTCACGTGGACGAGCAGAACGGTAAACGCGTGTGTTACGGCTGTGGTGTCGAAGTACATATTAAACGAAACTGTTACCAACAAGAACCCAAGAGAGGACACAAAGGGAGTGAAAGACGGGGGCGGCAAGGCCCAAAAGACTCAGAGAAACGTTTCGTGCTGTCCACAAGTGAGTATACAGCGCAAGGCGTTGAAAAGGAAGTTTTCGAAGACAACCTATGGATTGTGGACAGTGGAGCAATTCGGCAATTGATATCCAACGAAGGGCTCCTGGAGAACGCGCGAGAAAGCAGCCAGAGTGACGCACTGACGCTCCCGGATGGAGGGACGCTACAGGTGACCAAAGTTGGTCAAGCCACGCTGTGCGTAAGTGAAATTTCTGGAAGAAACACAAAAATTACGCTTACGGAGGTTTTCTTTGCGCCAAATTTGCAAATAACCTCATATCCCTAGGATGTGTACGCAAGAAGGGTGTATTTTAAGAATGGCAAAAAAATGGAACTAGCTTTTCGAAACCAAGTTTTATTTGATGTTGAAGTGTATGGTTCTGTGTTTGTGGCCTATCTGCGTTCAGACAGACCCCTTGACTGCGGCAAGACATTTTCCAATATGGTCATGAATGCAGCCCAAGCGGATGTAGGGAATGTGCAAGAAGGCACCCTACATCACTTTCATGCGCGGCTCGGGCATCTATCCTATGATTCAGTCGAAAAATTGGCCCGAGACCCGAGGTCAGGCATCAAAATTACGGACTATTCACGTCCTAATTGCCTGACCTGCGCGGAGGGCAAAGGTCACAAGCTAAAACAGTCCAAGAAAGATTCTGGAAGAAATGCGCCTATTGATCGCGTGGGTGGGGTAATATGCAGCGATTTGAAAGGCCCGATAACCCTACGCGATCGGCGTGGAAACAGGTTCTTTATAGTGTTCGTGGACAACTACAGCAACTACGTGCGCGTTTTTGCGGCACGAACCAAAGATCGTGCCGCAAAGATGTTCGAACACTTTCTGTGCTGGTTCGAAAAGGAATTCGATTGTCGCATCCACGTCTTGCGTACAGATGGTGGAGGAGAGTATCGAAACGTGGTCCTGTTTTGTAAGCAGACGGGTGTGCGGCGGCAGATTACTAAGGCCGGCACACCAGCGTCAAACGGCAAAGCTGAAAGGATGAACTGGACCATTTTTAACATGGTCCGGTGCATGATCTTTGGATCGGGTGTGCCCTTAACTTTCTGGACGGAGGCGGAGGAGTATGCCACGTACATACTCAACCGCAGTCCGACCAGGGCAATTCCTGGAAGGGCACCCCCGATCCAGATGCTAGCAAAAAGGCCAACAAACATTGGAGACATTGTCGTTTTCGGATCACCGTGCATGGTATACAGGGATCCGCATTCGAAGTCACTCGGTAAGCACGCAGACAGGGCCCTAATTTTGGGCAAAAATGACGAAACAAAAAGGTATAAAGTTTTGTTTTTAAAGGATCGTGTCGTGACGACCACGAGGCACGTCACGCAGATCGAGACCCTGAGCGAAGCTGCAAACGAGCAGATCGCGAAACTACTGGGCGACCCTGAAGGAGAAGCATCCGGGCACGAAGCGCGGGCGGAAAATGAGAAATCCAAGCAAAATATGGCCACAGGGCGCGCCGGAGAACGCGAACAGGGATAAACAAGGAAGTCAGGCCACAGGGTGTAGGCAACGCCGAAGGCGGCAGCGCTCGCAAAGCTCAAGCCAAAACGAAAGGCAAAGAAGAAGCATGAAGACCGGGAATGCACTTCGGAAGGAGATAAGACCGAAGGTGCACTGGCAGGGCAAGAACTAAGCGTAACAGTCCTACGGAAAGCTTGCGTGAAGAAGAAGAAAATCTGCTGTGAGTCGGGTGCGCGTGAAAACTGTGCAGCGGCGTCGGAACCCGACCAGACGAGTTACGTTGATGCAAACTGACGAGCGAGTGGAAGGAGGCAGAAGATGCCGAGTTGCAATCCCTTCAAGATTTGGGCACATGGAAAATTGTGCGAAGAAGGGATGACAAAATAAACTGCCCATGATGTGGGTGTACAAGACCAAGTTGAAGGCTGACGGAACTGTTGAGCGCCAAAAGGTTCGGCTCGTAGCCCGGGGTGACCGGCAAATTTTCGGCGAGGATTATTTTTCCACGTTTTCAACGGTGATGGATTTGAACAACGTAAAAATGACTTTGATTATGGCCACCATCTGGAAGGTACCTGCGCAGCACGGTGATGTGCCTAGCGCTTATCCGAAGGCTTCTACGGAAGAAAACTACGAGATACACTTAAAGGTACCAAAAGGAATGGAGATATCCGGAGAGAAGCTCGATGAACTAGGCGCAAGGACGGAAAGTGATGTAGTGTTAAAATTGGAGAAGAACCTCTACGGGTTAAAGCAAGCAGGGCGTCTCTGGTACGAGTTACTGAGATACACCCTTGTGGAATTAAATTTCATGCAGTGTCTTACTGATACCTGCATTTTTATTCGAAATGATGACAGTGGTTCGGTCCTAGTGGGAGTCTATGTTGACGACCTACTAGTGACCACCACTGACGAAAAACTTGTTGAAATGTTTTTCAAAGAAAATGACTATTCTGGAGCTAAAAGACCTTGGAAAGGTCGAAATTTTTTTGGGTATGCGGATCGAAGGAGATCCGGAGGGTGGATATTGGATCGACCAAGAACTCACGATTGATGAAATGCTAGATAAGCATGGCCTCAAGGACGCGCATATCGTGAGAACCCCAGTTATGGAGGATGAGGTCCCAGAAAATTTGGATTCACGACTAACGACGACTAAAGATGGAAAAACCCCTACGATCAGGGAATTCCAATCGTTAGTTGGCAGCCTACTCTGGATCTCACGGTGTTCGCGTCCCGACATTGCGTTTGCAGTGCACAAGGTGACGAGGCACACCCATGCGCCAATGTTTTTCGACTTTAAAATGGCGAAACGGGTTGCCACGTACCTTAAGGGTACGAAGGCCTTAAAGTTGAAACTGAAGCATGATGATGGTGAAGCTATGCCTGTGCGCATAGTTAATTACAGTGATGCTGACTTCGCGGCCGATAAGATCGACCGCAAAAGCATCAGTGCAAGTGTGATTTTCGTTAATGGTATTGTGGCAGGATGGAGTTGTAAAAAACAAGGCGCAGTTGCACTTTCGACAGCCGAGGCAGAATTCGTGGCTGCCGCTGTCGGTGGAAAGCAGGCCCTGGGAAAAAGGTTGTTGCTTCGCGAAATTGGTGTGAATTCGCGGACGCCGATTGTCTTGAAGATAGACAATCAGGCTGCCATTGAGAATTGTTGAATGAAGAAAGTGCTGCCAGTACGAAGCACGTCGATGTGAAGCTCAAGTTCATTAAGGACTATACAAGGAAGGGGAAAATGATGCCGGAGCACGTATCGAGTGCTGACATGGTGGCCGACCTTCTAACAAAAACGTTGAGTGCTGCAAGGATTGGAGAGTTACGTCATCAAATTGGATTGATTTAAGTTTTTTTCTATTGGTTTTTATCGGTTGTGACTGAAACTGATTGGCATCACTACGCAGGATGATATGGAATGGAATTACGTACCTGTGGCGGTGTGCAAAATTGCATGTGGTTGCATGGAGGTCCCGAAGTTTTGGAAGGAGTGTTGGAATTCGAAGGCATGTTTTGGTGGAAATGAAATTCCAGGTTATCAAAACAGCGTGGACACTACATATGAATTTTAGGTTATAAAGTACGATTCTGAACTTAATAACTTGAAAATATATTATTATATTTTTTACCTTACGAACCTACGAGCGGTCACTGCTGGTGACGGTGCGGAGCAGAGCACCTCTCAAGTCTACAAGACTAAGTCAAGCACTTAGGCGGAAAAACAAGCGTGCCTACAGTTTCTAACCGGACTGCGGACAACGGACACTACATTGTTGATGTCAGCCGCCTAAGCAAAAGTCCTTTCCTACACATGCAATATAAACGCTTTCTAGCGGGTAAGGCGCCGCTCACGAGCAAGCGCCGCTTCCACTTTGATCATAAATTTAGTTTGAAGAAAACACTATTTTTTAATTATGAGGTCCCCAGTTAGTTTTTAATTATGAGGTCTACTAACAACAATTTAGTGTTACCGTAATACTTCACATTTTAACAGAGACTACATTGTACGAGACGCGACAGCATTTCGTCTATATGAGTGGTCTAAATAGCGTAGCAATCGCTTTTGTTGGCGAAGAAATGAGGTGTGTCAGTTAAGTCATGACCGCTAACTGCATATCGGATCCAAGATATGAAATTTCCAAAACACTGCCTCGCTGCTTCCTCAAAAAGAGCAGAATGTAATTCTTTATTTATTAGCGTTTGACTCGAACAAATACAAGTTAGGACACCTCGACCATTGTTAAAACAGTGTTTAGGTAGCTAACCCTCGCTTCTCTTTTTTTGCTTTTCCAGCTTACCACGAACATTGGAAGGGGCAACACCAAGTTGGTGATTCATCTCTACACCAGTGCCCGGCTTCGCTTTGCTTGCCTTTTCAAATTTAACAAAGAGTTGATCCCCTGCGGCCATGTAAGCTAGTATATCCAAATGCTTCTCGGGGTTTTCCGCTTCTTGTACAAGCCATTGCATCTTCTTATTCATTACGCCAAGATCAAGATTTTCATCATCGATAAGATTCTTGAGCGACATATCCATGTTATCGAAATAGAGATATACCAAATATTCTGCTCTATTCTTCTTCGGGCGGTTGTCGCCTAGGGGAGGTGTTTTGCCACCAATTAGTTGGCTCCCGAGCGCCATAAAAGGATACTTGTTTTGGTCGTATTGTAAACCTGGTTCGTGTCTCAAACGCTCAATCTTTTTTTCAATGCTACTTGGATCGACATCGTGTGATTTGAACATAGCTAGAGCTGGCTGAAGCTCTTACATAATGAGTTGTTCACTCATGGTTGGTGTACGGGCATCTTTCAATGGCTTAGTATCTTTCCATGAATTCACATGCGAACCCTTGGGGTTGGGAGCTTTTGACGACGCCACGGTGTCATATGAGTGTGGTATTACTCTTTCATGGCTGGCCCTTACCTGTGGTGTAGACGTTACTTGCTTTCTTTTCATTACTGACACATCGGTAGCACTCTTCTCTTTTCTCTTTTCTTTCGGTACTGTTTTAGCCTTCTTGGAAGAGGGAAATTCATGAGACAAAGCTACCGACGTCTTTGAGTTGTGCGGTAAACGAGCGGTACCGGTCCATGGTATTTTGTCCTTGAATGTAGGAGGTCGAGGCTGCAATTTTTTTTCCTTTTTTGACACATGGGTAGCACTATTTCCTTTTGGTGGTGCTAAAGCCTTCTCGGAGGAACCTTTTAATAAAGGTTCCGACGTTTTCAAGACGTAAGCTACACGCGCGGCATCGCTCGCTGGTTTTTTAGCTAGCGGCTGAACTGTTTTGAATTTAGGATGTCCAGGCGGCAAGGGGTTACGTTCGTTGTTCAAGTGGGCTGCTTCCACAATTTTTGCCACAAAATTGGTCGGTGTTCTTTCATCATCCGTTGCCTCATTGTTGCCACGATAACTTTGGTTGACCTCACCTCCTGCTTGAGTCCCTTCGCCAGCATGAATCGACACAGCATTACAGCGTGCATAGACGAAAAGCGATGCGAAGAGGACGAAAACTAGTCCTTTGTTCATTCAAGAGAAACAGCGAGAAAAACGGGGGGACGCGAGGACATTGCAAGTACCGTGCGAATTGGTGGTACTGGTACTGTATATACCGGTTCATGTACACTGTTACAGTGTGAAACCCTAACCTTTTCGGAATGTTACACGGCTACAGTGTATACGGTACTAGTACCGTAAAAGTCGGATCAAGTGGGACACGAGTTGACACCCCACCAACAAATCAAAACGTACTGTAAAACCTGTATGATGCAATTGGACGAAATAAAGAATGTTCGAGGAATGTTCTCCAACCGCCTAACTCTACGCAGCCCTCTGACCGGCGAACGGCACGGTGTATAGTATACTTCCACCACACATTTAAAATTTAAAAAAAATTTTCGGCGCGAAAAGTAAACGTACCCGGAAACCCTCCCCCAAGAAGACGTCTGGCAGCGGGGACAGCAGCTTTGAGGACGACCACAGGAGCCGTACTGGTTCGAGTGGAAGCAGCTATAATGACGACAAGGGGGAGGGGGGTGGCAGTGGTCGGAGCCGCCCATGGAGCCGCAAGACGGAGCAGAAAAATAACGACAGAGAAAAGCAAGCAGCAGTTGGACCTCCGCTGGAAGAAAGAGAATTTACAAGTTGGGATGAAGAAAACGAATATATGTCTGTATATGAAGCGCGATCGTATCAGGTGCGAAGGATAGCATAATTACTTTTATTAATGCCCATACTAATATCTGATGTATTAGTTTTACCACTTCTAGGTGCGAACAAACTTCTACTATCTTTCTTTATATTGATATGGACTTTATTGTTGTCTTTCTAACATATGTACGTTTGTTTTATCATTTCAGGTGCGAACAAACTTCTACTGTCTTTGCTTATATTGATATTGACTTTTTGAATGTGTTTCTAACATATTTACTTTTTTGTTTTATCATGCCAGGTGCGAACAAACTTCTACTGTCTTTATTTTTATTGATATTGACTTTATTGATGTCTTTCTATTATGTTTACTCTTTGTTTTACCATGTCAGGTGGAAAAAACTCCTATTGACTTTATTTGAATTGTTATTGACTTTATTGATGTTTTTTTTACATATTTACTGTTTTTTTATCATGTCAGGTGCGAACAAACTCCTGTTGTCTTTATTTCATTGCTATTGACTTTATTGATGTGTTTCTAATATATTTACTGTTTGTTTTATCATGTCAGGTACAGATCTATCCATCTTCGTTTACTCGTATGACAAATTTTCCGCCATACCCTGCCGATGCTAACGGCATCTCGATAATGATGTTAAGCACTTTTCTGTTGCTAGACCAATCATCAAGCTGTTAAAGCTGTGGTTTTGCAGTTATGAATGACCTGAAGCGAGACGAATCTTACGAGACGCTGATACTGATTCATACGCCCCCAGGTACATTCGTGACAGTCAGCCGAGAACAGCGCGACGATCACTCGGGAGGAACAGTTGACTGTTCTATCATGGAATAAGATACCACGATACCCCCCCCCACAGGCATATTCCAGCAAGTTGTTTATCGCTATCGGAGTGTTGAGGTTTGCAGTACGGCACTTTGTCCATCTTCACATCGTGTGTTGCGAAGATCAATGTACACGAACGTCCAATTCCAATCATTCATGTGCACATGAATGCTACGGCTGTAACATGGTCGCTTGATCCCTCCATTGACGAAAAGAAGTATGTCTGAAGAAGGTAAGCGTTTTTGACTAGAATAAAACAAATTAGTTAACAATAAAGGAGGCTGACAATGTGTCATCAGCTTCGATATGGCTGCTTTTATCCCTATGTATCGTTTTGCCGCTCGTAAAAAGCATTAGAGTGAATTACATGCTTCCAAGGCTTTGTACGATTGGAGTATCCCTCACAATATGCATGACTTCCTGCTCCCTCTGGTTCAATTCATGACGCTTTCAGCATCCTGGATCGATTTACCAAAACCATCACTGGTCGTTTTTGCCCTAATTTCTATAATATGTGCAAGTGAAATTGTGACGTAGCCTAGGGTGGAAGTAACGGATGCAGCTGGCGAAAAAGAAGTGCGTACGACCTTTTGGTCAGGGTGCTTCTTTTGCGTCGGCGGCTATGCTTGTTTTTATGGTATGTTTAAGTTTGCCGCTATACTGTAACCTTTTATGTTGCGCAGCAAGCCCGTACTGAAAAGTGGCAAGAAAACTCTTTTGCTAATTATGTCCTAAACCCCAATCCTTCTTGCTGCTTGGATTGCCATCCCCAACTGCATTTATAATTGGCACCACTACAGCAATATCCTAGCGGGCAGATATATCGGTGCAGTATTGAGCTCCCAGTGATTTGTGAACAGCGCGGCTGGCGGGTGGTATGGAGCTTCTCGATCGATGAAGAGGGCGTTGATGTCGTATTTGAGGTCGCTGCTGTCACCAAAGACGGCAACACGTCGACAGAGACGGAAATTGTTTCTCCGGAACGCATGCAAGACATGTCGGGGGTCTTGCCCGTACGCCACGATCGCACGACGCTCGTATTTCGATGGGATAATTCCTTTTCGTGGCTGAATGAAAAGACATTGGACTATCATGTGTCAATCCAAGAGCCGCTGACTCGAGAGGCCCAGGAGATTCGACAGAGTGAACGGGACATGTAGATAAAGGCACAGGTACTTACAGACGGGATGGCCCTGCTCCAAGTCGAGCCCAGCGTCGTGCCGAGTTGCAAGCGATACTAAAATGACTGGAAAAATGCGGAGAATTGAAGAAGAAACACTAACAAGCGTGTCGAACTCATAAGCAACAAGTGTTGACTCAGAAGACACGGTTCTAGGAAGCGATGGAGACGCAAAAAGCCTTGTTTGCAGCCATGCTAGGTGAACAAGATGAAGTAGAAGACCTGGAACGAAGTCTTCTGCAAGCGTGGGGAACAGCTCAAGCGGAGCGAGAGGATGCAGAAATGACGTTGCAGTTGATAGGCAACGGAGCCCAGTTAGAAACGCTGAATGAAAAATTAATGGAAGCGTAAAAAAAGGTTGCATATTTAATTGCTAACTAGAATGGAACTTGATTACGTAAGTGATATGAAGATGGCGCCCTCTGCCTTGAGTCAACACCGCAATTTTAAACTTGCTTTGAGTATAAGAAAAAATGACTTAGAGAATTTTGGCAACTGTTTACCTGCGTGCAATATTGGCGACAGAGTCAGGTGAAGCCCTCTCTCTGCCTTGAGGCAAGACAGCAATTTTTAATTTGATTTTAGTATGAGAAGAAAATGACTTAGGAGATTCTGGCACCTGTTTAGCTTAAATTCAAAATTTTTAAATTATATGCTTGACACGTGGTTGGTTTGAAGAGGGCCCTTGTTTTCCTGTCAAGTCAGTATCCAGCTATACGTATAGTCGCGTTTTATGTAAGTTTGTACATTTACCGATTAATGGCTACCGATTCGGTCCAATCGGTAGCAAATGCACTTTTCCGTGTCCAAAAGAGGGGCCCCAGTCGGTAACAGCAACCAGTGCCAACATGTATTAGGGGGTGCCAAAACCTAGGAAAATGAGCCCAAATAATCAGCCAAAAATTGGCTCGAAAACCAGCAGTTTTGGCCAAAAACAATCAGACGTCTAAAAGCTCGACATACCCCTTTTTCTCTGCTTATTTGTCTACAATATTAAGAGAGCCCCCGAGTCATATGTGCGAAATCTTAACTACGTACAGTGGCTCCCAAAAATAGTTTGACGAAATTTGCACAGAGGTTTAGCAAAAAATGTTTTATCGCTCTCACTTCATTCACGTCGGCGGGTTCTGCAGAAGCACGAGGTTCATGTTGCCCGCAGTGACAAGAGCAGCTGTAGCAGTTGCAATAAAACTTGTGTTAAGTAAAACGATCATTATAGCTCGTTATAATGGAGAGGATAATACTGATTCGTTATCAGTGGCAACAGTTGTCCGTGTTTTCCACAAAAGTTAAACTGAAGGTGGGTATACAATGTAATTTATCAGGGAGATCTGGTACAAATACGGTGCTCGATCATTGGCCTCAAGATCTTTTGATTATTGCACGGAATTGACAGGCTCAATACTGACGACCCCAGCCTTAATGCGAAGTGCCTCTTGCATGTTCTCAGCCTTCACACGATGACGGCAAACGTCTTGCTTGGACAATTTTTCCTTGAAAAGTGACTCAAACATTGCCGGATTCGTGTCACGAAGCTCGCCAATTTCATCTGCGGTATGGCCGTTCATTGCCACCTAACCTTGATGATTGAAGCATGTTGTCCATGTTCTACCTATGTGGTCTAGCATAATCACCGAAAGTATGTAGCGGTGCTGTAGGACGTTTGACATTTTTCGCACGACAGGTCCGCGGTTGTAGGTTGGTTTGTAGGCGACACGTAGTTTGATGGGGCAGCAAAGAGAGGGCTGGTGGTACTGATTAATACGAGATTGCGGCTGCTGAGTAGCATTCGGTGCGGTAGCGGTGGGCCTCGCTCCTAGAGCTGCTGTAGTTGGGACAAAAGCTGCTGGATCAGAAGGAGCATTGGTGTCTTCGATAGCCAATGTGATCAAAGGCGGGCACGATGTCACCCATCTTCAGCAAAATAAGAATTTGCGGGCCTTTTACTTTGTTCCTTAAGAACTGATTGAGCTGCAGCACATAAGTTGTCTTGAGACTCTCGTTTTCTATCAACTACAAAACATGATACAATGTGTTAGCCTAAAAAATACGCTAGTAGTCTAACGTACTGTGACTTGTTAGTATCGTGCTGTCTGATGGCACATTTTACATCAGTGGAATGCTGGCATTGCAGCTAGCACCGGTATGAGGTATTCGAACTTCCAATGCGTCACTGTCCTGTTATATCTAAAATGAACGCACCCGCTTTTTTCACAGTATCAACGAAACAAGCAGCTGATTTGGCAAACCAAACCAGCCACCTCCAGAGGTGGCTGGTTTCGGTTTTCTAAATCAGCCAAAACTGGCAAAAAAATCAGCAAAAAATGGGGGGAAAATCAGCAGGTTTTTTGCAAGGTTTGGCACCACCTATTAGAACCCCATCCCTTGATTTGACCCCCCCTTGAACAGAACCCCAGGTCCAACTGGGTTAATTCTATAACGCCATCCCTCAAATAAAACCCCACCCAATTTAACAATTCGGTGTATAAAATTAATTATCCGTTTAATTTGGGAAATTATAAGTGTACTTCACCCCGTACCTCACTTTTGCAACATGTACCTCAATTTTGTTACGTGTACCTCATAGTTAATTGGACTAACAACAACAATAATACCGGTATTGCGGCGCGCGCGCAAATTTTTGCGCGCAATTATTTTGTAATTACGTAGGTCAAGAATTGGCGAAACTTTGAAAGCACTTGAGAGCGCATCCCAAATTGAACTGCTAGCACTTGCCAAACAGCTACAGTTGGACCGTGGAAACGCCAAGTCCGAATTCATTGTGAAATGCGCAATGCAGTTCCTGAACGACCACCCCGAGAACGGCGAGCAGCAGGTACTGTGAGTACTGAGCTTTTGTGAAGGCTCGTCTCCAATGATGCCACCTAAACCAGAGGGAATAATTTTGAATAGAAGATCCCGAGAAGACCAAGAATCGAATCTGATATGAAGCAAAAATCACATATGTCACATAAAGACAAGATGAATCCTTGCTAGACGCAACTTTCTTTTATTCTCAAATAGAACTCCCCCTCGAATATAACCCCACGTTTGGGTGGGCTTATAGTGATAACCCCAGTGGGGTTCTAATACAGGTTTTACAGTAGATGTATACGCAAGTACGTACAGAACGGAAGTCATGATTACCACACAACTCAAAACTCGAAACTGCCCACTTGATCCGACTATTACGGTACTTGTAGCTTCATCTTCCTCCTGATTCTTAATGACCCTGAATCGATTTTGGCTTTCCCGTTGGCGATCGAATTCCGTAATCAACGCCCCACAAGTTTACGTCCAGTTCATCCATCCACGTTTGCTCTTCATGGTCTTTCCACAGTACCACGAACTTCTTCGAATTCGGTTTTCCGTCCTGATATGATATTCAGAATCTCTTCAACCTCGTACTCATCATGGTCGAGTGGCCCCTGCTGTCTTCAGGCAGCAGGGATTCATCAACAGCGAACCTATCTTTCCTTGATGCAAGATGGTTTTCGGTCGATTTAGAAAATCCTTGACTAACTTCTTGAGCCTGGTTCTATTCCATGTGGGCTGACTTGTTTGTTTTTTTGGTCAGTATGGTCGTTGATGGCCGGTCGGAGCCGCTCGTTCACCATCTCACGAGCAAGTAAGTAGTGACGCCGCACTTTCATGCTCCAGCAACGAGCATTTTGACCTCAGACCCTGGTGCATCCGACCGGGTTCGAGGCCTCTAAGGTGGATCTAGGGTCCCATCCGTATGTTAAGCAAAAAGGGGTATCACCCCTCACTCGATCTTAAGACGAAGTGATAGTGAAAACCAGTCTTTCGGCGTAATCGTCCCAATTCTGTTGGTCGGCTTCTAACACATACGTCTTAATAGCCCGGATTAGTGTTTGCACCATACTCTCCGCCTTCCCATTTGGTTGTGGGCGGTACGCCAAGCTTTTATTGAAGGCCCTGAGCACATCCGACATGAAGCCAGATTCCCTGTCATGCCTAATGACTTCGCTAGCCCCAAAACGTTTGAACACACATTCCGCATAGCTTTGGGTTATCTGCTGGGCAGTGCGGGTGGATCTTGCCTTGGCTATGACAAGATCAGTAACAGGTTGGTCAAGATCAGCAATTCGGTATACCGATTTCGGGACTTGGGTAAAGACAGAATGTGGCCCATAGCAATGCCTTGAAACGGGTAGGTTGCTTGTATATTCCCAGGTGGCAACTCCTTCATGGTTGGCCCACCCTTCCCCGTTTCACAATCAGGGCAGCTTTGAACGTACGCCTGCACGCTGTGGTAGAGGTCCCTCCGATGAAGATACACCTTTGGTTTGTGGTAGGTCCATCCAATACCCTGATGCCCGCCTTCCAATCTTACGTGGTAATGATGGAGAATATTCCATTGTAATGTGGTCGGAGCGACCAGCCTTGCTGACCTATCCCTTTCAGCGTCTTCCTGATCAACATCTTGATAAAATTATAGCAGCAACCCGTTTTCATCCACTTCGTAATCCGAAGCACTATTAGAGCATCTCCACCGGTGAGTCTTAACGTCAGGTCGTAATTGAAGGGTTAAGACCCCGTGGCTGATCGTTAAACCTGTGTGAACAAATTTGTTCCACCGGCAAGGCTTAACGTCAGTTTTATTTAAAATATCTGCCAATCATTTTTAGTTTACACTTGTAATTCCAAAAACGGGAATTACATTAACGCATTTTGTGTGTACGTAAGAAAAGCCGGCGGTAATTAGGCAAAAGCTTCGTCGGGTATCAATGCGGCCCTTGACGCTGCCGACGAGCCACTATTACCCAGGACGAGCTCGAAGAAAGTGCCACTTTCGTCAAAGTGAACGCTGAGGAGCTGAACTCGCTGTGCGACGAGGTGGAAGTGGACAACTTTCCGTACTTCCGTGTCTACAAACGGAAAAATTCTGGGCGACTATACGAGCTCGAAGTTTGACAAGGTAAATGCCTTTATCCGTACGCTGGTGGCACCAGATACGCTCGAGACGTTAGAAGAGACGCCAAAGGGCACAACAGAAGAAGATGCAACGGAGAAGGAGGATGCAGGCGCTGAGACTGCGGCTGATGACGGCTCAAGGAAGCGCCAAGAGCGTGACGATATGGAATCAAACGATGATCACGTCGCCAAGAAAGTTAAGACCGACGTCGAAGCTTTTAACGATACTGAAAAGGAAAATGTCGCTGATGAAGCCAATGTGGAAGAAGCTGTGGTTCCCGAGGAAGTTGCAGTAGAAGTTAAAAAAGTGGAGGAGACCCAACAAGCGAAGTAAAAGCAACTTGATGAGTCGGTGTCTTTTGATAAGGTCGAGACTTGTGAAGTGCCTGCTGCCTCGGACGCTGCTGCTGCATAATTTGTTGTTTGGACGCTGTGTGTGATGCCTAAGATCGCAATATGCTAATCTCGCTCTTGCAGAAACTGAGTGTCCAGCGTAGCTTATATTTGAGAGAATCAACATTACGAAAAGGAGAACATCTTGGAAGAACTTACGCTTCCGAGACAATAAAAACAACTTTATTTTAGCTTTGTATTGACAAACGAGAGTGACGGAAACGAGTCATCATTTATGCGCATTATTGTATTGATGAATATGTATTAATATACTCACATGAAGTCAGATCACGAGCAGCGCTAGCCATGTTGTCTTGCGTCACGGACATTGATTTTATAGTAGAAAACTTATATCACCTGCATGTTTTTTTTCGATGTACATATTGTTGCAAGAATTGTTTTGGCCAATGAACCCGCTTGGTTGATTAAAACCACGGTTTTAAAATAAGTCCTATAGCACTAAATTTAAGACCTCGTGCGGTAACGACCAGAAATAAGACTTGCCGGTGGCTGTTAAATCTGGTCTAACGGGAGGTTTATAGGTTAAAACCTTGATTAAGACTTACCGGTGGCGATGCTCTTAAGGCACGCCCTGTCTTGCTTTGAATTCAGCTTTATCATTTCCCAATTCAAATACGCCTTGAGGTCGATAATCTACGCTTCTTTATCCTGTTCCCTAAGGATGTGTGGCCAGCAACTGCTGCACTGTTCCTTCGTTCTTCAAACCAGTGGTTTGTGGACAGCGGTCGACTAACGACGCCTCTGGGACCGGAAACGTTTTTCACTTGGACTGCTTCACAAATATAGGCTGCCCGGATAAGTTCGGATTAACTTCTGCCAGTTCCACTTACATAGCTGGATCCAAAACCGGAATTCCCACCTGGTTCCGCATTGCTAATGAGCCAGATGATCTACGCTTCAGTTCCATTCTCTTTTAACGTGCAGTATCTTATGCTCCGGCCATTTCCTCAAAGCTGTCATAACACGGTTGCTAAACATTCTCAGCCTGAGAGCCTTACAATCAATCTCTTCGGTAATTTGCCTGATCAGTAAATTGGAATCGCCGCAAATGATGATTCGCCTCTGTGCTTTGTCGGCCATCAATTGGAGACATTGCAATATTCCTCGGTATTCGACTTCGTTTCCGGATATGTTAGGCGTAAAATCTGAGGCGGCGACCTCCACTTCTCACTCCGGCAGCCTCCACAGTATGGCACTGTAAGATCCCAGTCCCTTTTTTACACTGGCGGACCCGTCAAAACATACCAACATTAATTCTTCTGTCGGGCCTACCGTCGGCGGTGGGAGTGTGATAGACTGACGTGGCTTCTTCCTGGGGGTTATTGCAATCAATGCTACTTCCACCTCTGCCCTCGGAGTGATGCTGGCCGCTAGTGTCACTAGTATTTCTTCTTCTCCTTTACTTCACTTAAAACTTCCAACGACCACTTGGACGATAGTGCAGATCGTCTACCCAGTCGACCATCAATTCCATTAGCAGCGAAGGGCCACGGCAAAGTCGACCGCCTCGATAGCATCTTAAATGGCCGGGATACCAGCATGGGTATAGCCCACATCCAAGATACGCAGCAGATCCATAACTTTCTTGTCCACAATCCATTGTTCACTTATTTGTTTTCAGATTGCTGCTGGTGAATATCACAGGGCATTATGTACCATCATGGTCTTGTACCAAGGCAGCCGAGATGGCCCACTAATTTGCATAGATAATGACCACCGGTACTTTCTCAGGATCAAACTTTTTCAGAGCCGGTGTGGTCGCCATTTTTGCCTTTAACATTTCAGATGTCACATTTGTCCTAGTCATATGGTCATCTTACCTGGCCGGATCTGGATCGACGAGATGGTCGTTTGCTGGGGTCAGATATTCCGTTTTCTCATTGGTCAAAATAGCTGACCCGGACAGCGCTAACCCGACCTGCATTTCCTCCTGCCGATCCCGCTCCCGCAACTTATGGTAGCCTGCCTCCAGCAACTCATACAACACTGCCGCGTAAACTGCAAAGTCTTCGATGAAGCGTCTGTGGTAATTCAGGCTGCCTAGGAAGGGTTGCATAGCCTTTGTGACCGCGGAAGGGCAAAAACTGCTCAGAGGCTCCACATCTTTTCGATTGGCCTCTAGTACAGCAATGGAAACTTGGCGACCCAAACAGGTCACCTTAGTCTTTCCCCAGAAGCTCTTCACCACACGAATCGATAGATTCCATTTTTCACACCAACCAACAACTGCTCACGTTTTCGCACAACAAGTTCCACGAAGTAGCCGTCACGAGAATATCATTAATATATACCGCCGCCCCAAAACCGAAGGTTTCGGTCAGGGTCCGGGTCACCTTCGGTAAACACGTCTTCGACCAGGGCAGGATCCTGGTTTGCTTTAATCTAGAAATGGCCATATAAAGCATTGTTAGCCGCTGGTATATCTACGGAACATTCTTAAGGCCAAATGACATCCGGTTTCACTCAAACAGCCCGAACGGGGTGACAAAAGCCGAAATCTCCCGTGCCCGGTTAGTCAGAGAAACCACCCAAAATCCACAAGTCATATCCAGCGAGCAATACCATAGAACACTTAATCAGCGTGTGGTGTAGTCGATCTCGGAATTTCTTTCCGAGAAAGTAGAAAACGGACCAGTTTTAAGCCACTCGGTAGCTTCAAGCGTGCTTAGAAAAAGTCTGAGAAACAATGGCATATTCGATAAAAAAGAATGACCTTGAATGATTTAAGTGGAGATGAAGGCATTGGACAAGTGTGCCTGGCAATTTCGGAATGGAACAAGCAGGTGCTCCAGTAAACCCGGCATATGCTGCACCGGATGGAGCACCAAATGCAGACATGAACGCTTATGAAATAGGTAGGCCGAACGGTATAACAAATCCCGAAACTTACGATACATAGTTTCAATGGGGTAGATACCTATAAAGGATTCGGAGCAGGTTTCAAGCGGTGGACTTACCTGTTCCGTGAGGATCAGGAAGTGGTTCAGATGACGTCGGGTTTCCCAGTGAGCAAGCGCTTGAAAGGCAATAAACTAGGCGAGATCCTGGAAAGAATGACGTTGAAGTACTATCATGCAAATATTGGATCTTGGTGGGCGGTGTGGCGGAAGTTATATGAGGTACTCGAGCAAACGAATAACGCGATCAAAGTAAAAATATGATGTGCTCTGTGCTCACTAGCGACCGGTTAGTGTCGAGGGCTGACCTATTTTCCCATCCAGGTCAGCTTCGGTTATTACAGTGGTAATAACCGAAGCTGTCAGGATGGGAAAGCGGGTCCAGGAGAAATCAACTGGCGGTTGAGTGGTAAGCTCACCCTTTGATTTGTTAAAACTGTTAAGTGGAGTGACTGCCCTGAGTCAGCCGATAGATATAAAAGAAAGAAGACAAGAATTCCAGGTTGGTGCGCAAAAAGAAAAAATGTGGACAGGACGCCGAGAAATATAATGTTTACGCGGAAGGATGTCGAAAGGGTGCAGAGCTGATAGAGTCTAAGGGCTGTCTGGGTCAGCATAAATGCCGTGGGACGAGTGCCGGGTCAGGTCAGAAAAGCTGCCGAGAGGACAGCATGTGGGGACCGAGACGATCTGTCTTCTTACGAATCTGATCAGCAGCGCAGTCGTGCGAGAGGCTCCAGTGACGTCAGCCGGGGCTAGATCACCGTAGTTACCAGGATGATATTATTATTACCAACCATGTGATTACGCCAGAAATGCTAAAGAGGCTGGTAGGTCACCATATTTGGTGTAGAGTACACTAAGGCACATACTGATTTTCAGTATACGTTTCTCTTTCTAAGACGCAAGTCATCATTGGTTTTAAATAAGTAGTCCCCTGTAGTTTTTAATCGTTTACCCGGGTTAGGTCACTAAACCGTCACCGAAAGTCCCGTGACCGGGAGCCATAAACTACATATACTCACTATGTTTGGAACACTTTTTTTGTATTGGAGGGGAAGGTAAGTTTTGACTGACTGTGGAAGAATGTGGAGACCTTTGGAGCTCAAGTTCGTTCGTATAATAGTTGAGTAGCCCCCCCTCGTTTTATTAGGTTGTGCTTGCCGATTGACTAATCTAGGCGCAGTATCTGTGGTATACTGAAATCAAGTATAACCGCATCCCGCTTGATGAAGATTTACGCCCAGGAGTAACCCTAGTCTCAATAATCGTCCCGCTGTCCTAACCGAGCATCTTAACCTTCCGTTCAAAAATCACCAAGAGAGCGTAAACGCCACTGCTGACGGGTATACAAGGTGAGATTTCAAGTGAAAAGGATCATCCTAGTCGACATGACCAAGGTGATGGTAGTGACCGGCGAATGCTGAAAATCGTTCCCGGGGAGCTCTCCTCGTCGCTGCAGTAGTGATAGATTGTAGTATTGGTACACTGCGGCTCATAATTCCTGAAACAAAGGGAAAATTAAGATTTCTCGGCCTCTACTCGGCCGATTTAGCTACTGTTTGGATATGTTGTACAGAAAGCACAGGGAAAGACGAGGTATGTGCTAATAATCGTGATTTCGACAACGTTCGACGCGCTTACATACAAGGACATATTTGGGCTCCGGCTTATAAATGATGAAACAAAAGCAATACTTTTTTAAGTCAAATAATGAATGTAATACTTTTTAAAGTGATGGTCATCATTGATTAACTGAGTTTTAGTATAAATTTTCTTTCCGGTACTCACCATGACCTTGAGGCACCGTTCTTGCACGGAAGCGATATGTCCTAGGAGCCTTGAATACTGCACCGAATTACATGCTAGATAGTTCGCTTAGATAGAGCGCATTTTAAATTAGTCAATATAAAATCTAAAACAATCGATAAACGTACTGTGCTTCATATGCATCCTAATCGATCGTAAAAAAAGTTTCTTCCATTTAGATTACGAGGGATAACGCGATTCTTACGCTGCTGTATGTGGTAAATCGATGCTGTAGAAGATAAAAACATATTTCATGAGTCGACTTTCAATTTATAAAATAAAAAACACAAATTTGTACACCTGTTACAGCATGTATGCGCTCGTGGATACAAACACACACAAGCAGGCGCAGATCCCGAAGCGTGAGTTTCCGCCGCCAACATAGGGCGGGGGGGGGCATCACGCGCGAAACACACCGGGGATCCCAGCCTAACACAGGCCACGAATGCGCCCGCGCTCCTCGGGACACGACGACATCGTTGCAAATTGTATGCTAAAATTCAGTTAATAAATAGTGACCATCACTTTAAAAAGTATTACATTCATTTTTTGACTTAAAAAAGTATTGCTTTTGTTTCATCATTTATGAGCCGGAACCCAAATATGTCCTTGTATGTAAGCGCGTCGAACGTTGTCGAAATCACGATTATTAGCACATACCTCGTCTTTCCCTGTGCTTTCTGTACAACATATCCAAACAGTAGCTAAATCGGCCGAGTAGAGGCCGAGAAATCTTAATTTTCCCTTTGTTTCAGGAATTATGAGCCGCAGTGTACATTTACATCTGTTGTAATACCTCCCTTGAAGTTCTAGTCAAAGAGCCACGTTATAAGAGCCGCGGGGGTACCGAGGTTACTCAGTACCCACTATACGGTTTAGTTTCAACGAAAGATGCTTTAAATTTAGGTTTTACTGGTGTAATGTTACGTGGATCAGGTACTTCTTGGGATTTACGAAAAATATAACCGTATTGAAATTTATGATCAGTTAGAATTTGATATACCAGATATACAGTCAAGCCTAAGTCCAGGAATGGAATGGAGCAGAAAGGATTGAAGTATGCTTGTCGACCTCGATTGTATTGTAGATTCACATTTGATCACATTACACATGGGTGAGTACGGGCCTATAATTTAAAGAAAAATAATTATAGTCATAATTGAGGATTTTTTCACTTTGGTTGCAAAATTAACTTTATATTATATTTTTATTTAAATACTTTATCGACATTGGTTGCATACCTTTTCATCAAAGTGTAGAGAATACATTTTACCGAATAACAACTATCATACCATACAAACTGTTATAACAAACACAAACTCTCAGCAAATCAAATTTAATCACTTTTGCACAAAACCTCAATGGGACCTATTTTTTGAGTGGACATTGCCCCATTTCGGATCGATGACACGCGGCCAGATGAAACACAGTGAAAACGGAGGACGCAAGACACATACATATTAATGATAAGGGAGGGTAAGCAGTGTAAGCCCCTTCCTGGTCATCGTGGTAACCTTCAAACCGCCCATATTTGTCGTTTTGACCAAAGTTTCTTGCTCATTTTGTGATTAAATACCTTTCAAAATCATTCTAATACAAATCATCAATATGTACAGGCTATCAGACGTATTGATTGGATGCCAAGCACCCAATCGTACTTAGTTATATATGTAGTGTAATATATACCGAGTCGTGACACTGTTATCTACCGCGACGTTCATCAGCCTTAAAAGCACTAACTTTAAGAGTGTAACATTATCCTAGAGTCCATCGTCGAAAACAATATTTTGGAGCTCTTCGGATATCTGTTTGTCTTCAATGTTTGGCGACTTGACCGCCCTTAATAACGTACTAGCAAGATTGCGATCACCGCTCAACTAATCCGACGAGCTTCTAATTTTACATCATTGGCTAAAATCATGTCTGTGGGCATGCAAAAGATTCGAAATTCGTAGATACGCGCTGATAGGCTATTTTTACATACCTACTAGTACATAGTACCTGCCTTCAAACCGTGAGATCCACTAATGCAATCTCCTCCAGAATAGTGATCACTATGCTAATAGTGACAATCAGGAGCGATCAAGCACTTCTTCCGTCACTGTTTTCTCGCTGCTGTTCTTCTTGAATAAACAGAGCACTCGTCTTCATCGTCTTTGCACTGTTTAACGTCTTTGTACGCTGTGCTGCTGTGTCGATTCTAGCGACTCAACCTTGTGGTGAGGACTGTTGAACTTTAGCTTTGGTCTTCGTCAAATATTTATCCACGTTATGTCTAAAGCTATACTTGTGCCCACTAGTCCAAACGTTATCTCCACGTTCGCTAACACCACTACTAACCAGTAAAGAAGCGTGCTTAGCGAGACATTTGAAAGGTATGCGATAAAAGTTCACCAAATGATCTCTTGTTACAAGGGAGGAAAATGTAAAAGTGGATATATTTAGTTAGGACTAAGATATAGTAAACCTAAAAATATGTAATTTGATACTACCTATTTTTACTTTTCGTCCATACCGCAACTGCAAACATAACAATATAAAACCTGCATCTCTCAGTCCAGTCGATGTATTTTAACAAGGAAAATCAAAGTCTTCGTGGCAACAATGACGCAATGAATGTTTCGGAGGATGAAAGAACATCGACCAATTTCCTCTCGTGGTGCCAACCAAACAAATTTAGGAAAGGGCCCTTTCCTAATTCTGACTTACCAAGTTGATGCTTATCCACTGCACTATTTGAAACAAATTTAGCAAAAATTTAGGAAAGGGCCCTTATAGTGCAGTGGATAAGCATCAACTTGGTAAGTCAGAGGTAGTGGGTTCGATCCTCACTCTAAACAAATTTAGGAAAGGGCCCTTTTACAAATTAAGGAAAGGGCCCTTTATAGTGCAGTGGATAAGCATAAACTTTAGGAAAGGGCCCTCACTCTAAACAAATTTAGGAAAGGGCCCTTTTACAAATTAAGGAAAGGGCCCTTTATAGTGCAGTGGATAAGCATCAACTTTAGGAAAGGGCCCTCACTCTAAACAAATTTAGGAAAGAGCCCTTTCCTAAATTTGTTTAGAGTGAGGATCGAACCCACTACCTCTGACTTACCAAGTTGATGCTTATCCATTATAAGGGCCCTTTCCTAAATTTTCCTAAATTTGTTTCAAATAGTGCAGTGGATAAGCATCAACTTGGTAAGTTAGAATTAGGAAAGGTCCCCTTCCTAAATTTGTTTAGGAAAGGGCCCTTTCTATGAAAGCCTACTTGGACTGGTTTAACACCAAAAGTAAAAACCTCGCCACCTGGACATCCTAAATTTAAAGTAGTTGTGCCACGGGATAAAAGACCATTGACCGATGCCGCGCGTATAACTTACATCTTCGAGACGTCGGACGCTTTGTCTCAAGAAATTCCCTCTTCCAAGAAGGCTTTAGAGCACACAAGAGTGCTACCCACGTGTCAAAAATGAGAAAAAAATCTAACGTCTACACCACAGGTAAGCCTAGTCATGAAAGAGTAATACCACACCGTGGCGCCAGTAAAAGCTCTCAATCCATGGGTCCGCGTGTGAATTCATTGAAAGATACTGTGCCAAAGAAGCTGCCTATACATCAACTACGAGTGACCCATTCTGCAACAGCTTCAGTCAACTATAAACTTGTTCAGATCACGCCCTTTCGAGCCGTTTCGCATTTACACGAGAACCACGATAAAACCACGATCTTCCACAGTAAACCACAAACGTTATCCCCACGAAACCTTTCCAATTGATATAACGTGATCAAAGCACGTGCGCGTGGGGGGTGAGGGTTGAAAACCTAAACAAAACCCGTCGGGGGTCTTCCGGTAAGCCAAAATGCGTCTATGCGCGTCTTAATCGGGAATTAAGTTGAGCTACAGGGGCCTAGTTAACCCTGTGCTCCCAATGACCGCGACACGTGGCGGGGGACTCTTTGCTTATGGGGAAATTCAAAACCTGTTATTATATATGCAATATCCAATACCTAATGTACCATACACCAACTTATGTGACCTACCTCATGCTTCGATCGTGTCCTTTTCGTCACACGGTTGCGTCAGTACCACGATAAACACATCTTCGACGCATCTTCAACCTGATCCGTACCACTTCTGGACCGATCACGATCAAACTCTCTGACAACCTTCAACCACCCTGTTTCCTCGGAAATCAGAATAGAACCAGCTCGGGATCGGTCTCTCAGGCACTGTTCGCCCCGTGCCAACCTGATCTTGATTGAACTCCACACGTGGAAGCTGATTCGAGGCTGCTCAGGATTGGTTCGTGCTCAACACAGTGATCAGGGCGATCAGCACCATGATCAGCAAAACATCGACATCGCCCGCTCACTCAACCCTATTTTCGACCTACATTGTATGTTGGACCGCAAGGGTCGCACCGACATAGCACTCCTCTTGAAATTGGACCCGATCAGATCTCTTTTATGCTGATTCTGAATGGATCCATCGACCCTTGTCACTTATCCCAGTTTGGTAAGGCTCATACAGCTTGCCCTTTCGCCTATCAAGCTCTGTCATATACCTGATCTTCATATCCTAAGGCGGGGTCAAGTTATTTGACCGATCAGACCGAGATTTCCATATCCCATTCAACTTCAACATCTGGATAATCCATGACCTACTCCAATTACCGGGTTCTGCTGTTCCTGATATACCACAGCGTCATTGATGCTGCCTATCATGTTGTCTCGGCCAATCTGGTCTCGCATGTTCGCACGAACTCAATCCAGCGCTTAATATCCAGATCAGACCGTGATATTCGCTAGTCCGTTAATATGTGGGACCAGGCGCGATTTGTGTTGTTAGGTTGGTAAATACCCATTCTGTTAAATACCCTGTTAAAAATGCACCAAATGGTATTTACCCGGGGAATACAAGTTTAGCAAAGACGTTGAGGTTTGTGTAGAAAGCCAGCATTGATGCTGTCCAATTAATGCACCATACATAAAGCATATATATTATGACTTCGATTTTTCCCATTGTTAAAAACCTAGCTTAAAATGTTATTAACTCGCTGATGGTTAATAACTGGGTAAATACCCGGGGAGATAACAACACTAGGCGCGATAACGGTATCCTCTTATTTCTCCACATTTACGATGACCCGTTGTCAACCATATGCCATCCTGAACGGAATCAGCCTGTCCTACCCATCAACGATCCCATCTTGATGGGTGTTCCCATCACCACCAATCAACGGATATATGTGGTCCACTTATTCCTGATTTTGTTGAATCGCTTCACCACACGGCTGACACAGTACTGTATTGATCGTCTTTTGAACCGCAGTAGAGTCGACAAATACAATGGGGTTATCAACCGTCCAATATATCCCATCAGTCTGCTTTAGCTACACTATCTGATCCTTCTTGCCCTTGACTCCTAGCTCCGACACAGTCCATTTATAGTCGTGTAAAATGGCTGGATATCGGAATAAGTCTATACACGGAGGTGAGCCTATGTAATCACCAATTGCCACCCGTAGGGAGGCGAGAATGATAACAGCTAACCACCGACCAATTTTTGCCTTTGTATGGGATGAAGAGCTACCTCTCGGTACCTGCCATGTATATAGAGTTTCTGTTAGTCTGAGAATACGTAAAGAAGTAATACTGCCTCCCGGAATCCTGTCATAATTGTGTGATGATAATTACGACGCTCTTTCTTCTCTAATCCATGGGTTCTGGGCCCAAAATGCCTCTTGATTGGGAGATAATAATCCATGGCAAGCAATATTTTTTAAATCCAATTGAATTTGCACTTTTTGTGTGGCTTGTACACCAACGGATGGCCCTTGCGTTCTTTCGGCCACCTGCGATAAGAGCTTCAAAATGTTCCACTTTGGTAGCTGATAGATACTACACTTTAACGTGATAGTAATTCCGGCCATCTTATGTACGGCCAGAGTGTTCGAAGCATCAGCACAAACTTTGCAGACTCTCATTCATCAAGATTTTTTTATATGGAACAAAACGACGGGTGGTAAATCGGTAAGACACAAAATATCACTCGCTTTGACATACACTCCTAGGAAGGCGGGGGGGGGGCTCGGTCTAATCACGCTGCCGTTGGCAATTAGAATCCAAGCAATGAAGATGGTCACCCAATGGTTAATCTGCAAACGGGATATATATATAAACAAGCATGGTTAAGATGGGAATTAGGACGCTCTGCGTCGATTGAGGGGCCATTCATCACAATTGAAAGGTACTCGTCTCACGGGGATAGGCATACATAAGCTACCATCGAAAACACCATCCATATTTACATCCATGGGTAGGTGGATCAGTCATGACCCATCTCAACTTCAACAGCATCAAGCGTACACGACATTTATTCCCATTCATCTGTGTATACTCCTTATACGTTCTGCCCAGTTTCATTCACTGAGGCTCAAACGTCCTTTCTCATATCCCAGATATCTGGTAGTGTCGCCTGATTGAACCTTTATGATATATTGCTGTCCCAGAAATAAAAAGTTCCGTCGGCTGGATTTTTAATCCAGCTAGAGCTCAAAACCGTTCCACAATTTGTAACGCTCGCGGTATTTGTGACGCCTTATCCAGGAAAATAGTCGAGTCATTAACAAATGCGGAAAAATAAGTTCTCCTGTTCTACTCTGATCTCCAATCGTAATTCAGGTTAGTCCATTGTCCTGTCAATGTCAATGTCAATGATTCCACGGCCAAGATAAAAAGTAGTGGGGCTAAGGGACACCCTTGTCTTATATCTGATAGAACTGACAATGGCTCGGAGATTTGATTGTTTACGATAAACTCCGCCGTTGTTCCTTCGTAAAGTTTCATAATCAAGTTTACAACATCAGAGTGGAAGCCGAAAAGTGAGAGGATACGATATAGGTACTTGCGATTTACTGTGTCGTAAGCTTTCGCAAAATCCAGGAACAGGATTGCACTGGATAAATCGAGTCCACCTCCATTTGCTGAATAGTCGCCATCATTACTGGTACTGCTTTGTCCATGCGACGACCAGCAACGAATCCTTGTTGAGTTTCCCCTATAAGGGTATCCAAAAATGTTTGTAAACGAGTCGCTAGAAATTTGACAAATATTTTATATCTAGTTTGAAGTAGGGAAATTGGCCTGTAGCTGAGCGCATTGACCAAATCTCCTTTCTTTCGAAGTGGCAGGACCAACGCCCGCAGGAAGGAACGTGGGGGAGTTTCCCCTTGCAAGAGGTTATTGAATAACTTAGTTAACATCGTCTGAAAAATCTCTTGGAATCTTTATAAAGATGTTTGCTTAATCCATCATGACCTACCGTCTTCCTTCTGTGTAATCTATTGATGGCCCTTGATATTTCCTGGACATATATTTCACTCATGAGAAATGTGTTTTGAGCAGGTGTTCTCTCCGGTCGGTAGGGATTGTGAATAGCGATCGAATACTGGAGTCCAGTACTGAATCCTGAATTACTCGGTGCTCACGTTCTAAGATGGTCGCCGACGTCATTTTAAATCGATTAGGAATTGGCGGTTGTGAGAGAAAGATCACCCCCCCCCCCGATACAATTTTGGTCACTGTCTGATCCCTATCTCGAATCGATGTCTGTTTAGATAACCATCTTAAATCTACATCAGATCTCTGTAAACATTGACCTTTTCTAGCTTTGATATCCATTTGAAGCGCATCTGCCACTGAGGAGATTGTTTTTTTTTCGGAAACGTGCTGTGGCTCGAAGAGTTTTCGTTAATTGACGCACCCTCCATTTTCGTCGCCTGGCTGCCTTCTTCCCAATTTTGTAAAGGGAATCACAGCACATGTCTATTATATAGCCCCAATTAAGCACTTCCGTTTGCATGCTTAAATGGGTTTCCAGCTGGTTAGTGATCTCCTGTTTTATCTTATCATTTGCGAACCATGAAAAGGGTACCGTGGTTTACGTGTGATCGAACTTACTGGCGTGATGGAGGGCTCCTTTAAGAATAACCGCACTTGGGCATGATCGGAGTAGACAAGTGGTTCACTAATTTGAAGCCATTGTGACCAAGAAGACAAACTTTGTGATAAGTAGAATTTATCCAATCGACTAGCATGTTCGACCCTCCAGTAAGTGTAATATTCGGTCGGAACATGTTCTCGCTCCTCCAAAGCAGATTCCGCTGATAGTATAGCATCATGAAGGTGAAGCTTTTTCACTAATCGTGATAATGATAGGCTTTCAGTTTTATCATTCCGATTCCCCTCCATGCGATCCAATACAGACAATTGAAGCCCCCCCCCACTATGATTGGATTAATAATACTAGTGGGAGACTAGTTCAAAGACCAGTATACAGTTTCGTGTTGTGTCTGATCTCAGAAGGTGCATAGATATTAATAATAGAGACGTTATTCCACTGTAGTGCCAACAAACGATTTGACCATATGTGCGCCTTCCATGGACAAATGACCTTCTGACAGTTAGGATAGAGTAGTATTGCCAACCCTCCCCTTTCTTCTCAGAAGTAATACTCCAATATGACAACCTATTGGTAGCTGTAAATTAATGCCACAGATGTTCCAGTATTTTCATAACCACCAGCTTATTTCTGTGAGGGGACGTGTGTTTTTTGTAAGAAATACAAATGAGGCTGTTCCTGCTTTTTCATATATCTCCACGCTGATAACCATTTTTACATCCTGTTTCTTAACCCCCCTCACATTTTGTGATGAAAGATTCAGTGCACCATTATATAGAATTGCTGCTGTTCCTTTTTCACTGATATATATTCTATTTCCACCATCAATCGTAATTTTGCGTAAGTATTTAATGAGGTCAAAAAAATCGTTGGAAATCTGATTGTTGACCTGTACCAACATCTCGTTGCCCTTAGTATTCATGTTGGGATTCTACATAATCTAGAATCAGTTCATCCACCCCTCCATAGTGGACTGACGTAACTCATGTTGTAGCGTCATATGATAAGCTTACATCATCCAAGCAGATATTTCTTCATTCTCGACATTTTGCGCAAATGCTGTAAATGATCTATTGATTTTTTAATATCTTTGTAATACGAGCAGGATTGAATCGCTGGGGTGATACTCCATCTCCATCAAAGTTGCTATGTTTACTGCATATATGTGGGCACAGATTAAAATTCGGGCTAATCGAGTCGACTGTTGTGGAGCACAGTAACAGCGACGATTCCAGCGAGCTGTTGATAATAGCTATCTTTTGGTTTTCTGAACTGACCGCGTCTAGTCGACATTCCCAAGCATGAAACCAGTCACGTGGAAAACCTTTTATTCCTGTTTTGTGCCTTGTTTTAGCATACTTCGAAGGCGCTGCTCCCTCCAATGCCGCGTCATTGTACTAAGAACCGTGGGTGCCAGTCGTTCTAACAAATAAGCCGTTCCTTCAAACGTTATGAATAAGTGTAGTAATCTGTTGCTCTCATGAATCGATGCCTTGGTCCAGGTGTCTATCGATTGGTCTGCGTATGAAAACTTATTTTTTTCAAAGCTACTTATTTTGATTATGCTAGTGGCTTGGGCTTCATCAACTAATTAGATGATCAGTTCCTACATCAACTTTATATAGCACCATTATTTTGCATTGCTTGCTTTTAGATAAACATGAAAAGTATGCAGCTCACTACGCTTTAATATTACATCCCGAAATTTCGGACAATGGATAAAATTAATTACTAATATCCAAAAGTAAAACGTATCGAAAATGATGACGTTTCAGATATCACACAAAATGTGATGGCCATTAGACGGCTTTCTTAGATCGCGGCTTTATGATATGAAGTCTCTACCCATAGTTGCGGTACGTGAGAGTATTCAAGATACTTGATCAATTAAAAATTTAACCCACAGTAACCGTAACTTAGTCGTATTTTACATAAATTCTAAAAATGTCTAAAACCATTTAAAACCATTTGAGTCACCTTTTAACTGGGTTTTCGGATTTGAGTCACTTTTTGGAATATTCCCATGCTCAAATTACGCAAATATGGAGGTCTTGGGAATCAATAAAGTTCCAGATTAGGGATGGGTCTTTGCACAGAAATCAGTCCTAAATGAGTCGACACGGATTGTGCAGCTGGACAAAATCGATGGCATTGATTGAGTCACTGTATCAGTTATCTAGTGGAAACATGTTCTCATTCGCAACGATGCAGTTGCTAACTATTAAGGATACTACAACAACGTGAATAAATTTGAAGAGAGTTTTGAACAGTTGTAAATACTTCCAAATTTGACGTTGACAAGCTTATCCTCATGACTATTGGGAACGCGTACTTTGAACCGCTAGTTGGTGTCCTGATTTGATTCCTAGCTTGCAGCTGCAGGCTGCAGTTACGTTTATATTACGGATTAAATAGTGTTACCGTATTGGGCATGTCAAAAGCGGCACCTACTACGTAGTAGTATGATTCCACGGGGCTAACCTAAATTAGCACAGTGCCAAAACATTACACGCCACGTCACGCATAAAACACGTTTGTGTGTTCCACATAATTTTCGAGAGGGCCCACCCCGCAACGCTAATTGGCTAATTGAGCTTTTCTCGGTTAAAAATGAGGAAATTGGCAAACAGACCCGAGCTTAAGGTCATAAGCTCTCTAACAGACCCAATGAGTTTGGTTATCAGACCCAGACATCGACTAACAGACCCAAATGAAAATCTACGCGTGCGGAGTTGAAGATCGAGTTAGTACTATTTGTGTGTCTGCGGAAGGCGACCTTCTCAGAGCTACACCCCGCGCGAAGGGAACCGTTTCTGTCGTCTTCGACCTAATATGTTTACTTCAGTTTAGACGTTGTGTATACAAAGTTGCCAAGTCGGGTTGAATGCCTCTTGTGCCTTCTTGAAGGTAATTCCGGTGAGGTATTGGACTCAATCAATGCTTGTTCGTCTAAATCGCTGGAGCGACCATAGAGTTGCTGAAAAGCAGCACCATGTGCTACGTTTCAGCTTTTAGTTGAACGCCTTGATGTGTTGGCAGATAGCAATTTGCTGGAGATATTGTGTGGAGTTCTTGCTCCAATTTGCATGGACCATGAAACGCTCCAAACATTGAAGAATCAGACGCTTGGTATCGCATATGTGGCAGTGGACCCGGGTACTTAGAGGCAGAGCAAGAGCCTGAGAGAAGATTCAGATTGCTGTTTCGTTGTTACTATTGCCATACTACAGTAGTACAGCATCAACCAACAACAATACATGTAAATCCACATGTAGCAGCTGAGCCATCTTAATGCTTATAAGTACACGCTAACTTGCCACGTAGCAGGAGTAAAATTTCCTTGCGTCAGCACAATATAACGCTTTATGTTCTCCCTTTATAACTGAGCCTTGATCGTCAAACTGTTGCACTGTATGTTCATCGTCTGGCGGTCCCCACTGATAAGATTTATCGACGCTCGACAAATCGGATTGAATAGCGCAAGCGTATTGATTCGATCATCACCATTTTATGCGTTTGATCACTTGTAGAGGGTCAATTCCTCTCTAAGAAATAAAGTCGAATGGTACACTCTGCTCCCAGACCCAACTTATTTTGATGAAAAAAACATAATGTGAGCATTCAACCGAAGAACATGCACCTCTTCAAGCCTCAAATGAATTCGAAAACGTTAGCAGACCTCTCCATGGCCGACGTCTGTGCAGCCGCGTACCCGAATGTGCTGTTGCTAGGCGTCTGATAAGGTGGTATACAGGGAACATACAGCCACGCCGAGCCAATGACTCCAGATACCGTGCCTGTCAATATCACAAGTCATTCAAGGTTCAATTCAATGAAGTTGAATTCTACTTTTGCAAAAAATTTCAGACGTACCCGCAACCAAACACCCCATCGAAGGGACACTCGAAATAAGAGAGTCCATAAGCAGAGTTGTCCAGCCACGATTCCGGAAAAGATGCATCGTGTCTGATCCTGCTAGCCGGAAGTCTTTGCCGTATAACGCTACTTGACAGAATGCGTACTTGTTGATAGATTGCATATTTCGCATTACCAGCTTAAGCAGAAATTCCAGACACGCGTTAGCAGTGCCCATTGCTTTTCTCCGCCGGGTTAATAGCAACACAGTGTGCAAGGCGTTCAAAATAGCAACCACCAGAGATCCTACACAAATTGATCCAAAAGACGTCGTGAGTGCACGCGTTTGCGCTCGTTGGATTGTATTAGCGTCATGAGCCCCAAACCGCCAATCACCAACTGCACCGGCGGTGATGCAATGCACCACATTTTTAGCAACCTGCATGAACCATTAAAAGCTGCAATTCGCTCAGGATTAAGTCAAATACGGGTGTAGACGAAAGTGATGAATAATTCCCACCTCAGCAGCATAAAGAAGAAGCATGTGTTGCCAAACGAGTAAAGGTCATGAAAATTTCCAACTGCTTTCGCGAGAACGCCGACAACGGCCAAACTCTATACTGTTGCCCACACTCCTTGCGCCAACAAAACCATGTAAGCTGATGAGATAGTTCCAGGAAATACCCGTAAAATTCGAGAGGCACCAGTCAACTTGGATGCTGCAAAAGCGATCGATCGCCGGACCGAGACGTAATAGGTGATAATTGTGAGAGCTAAGAAGAGGTTTAGAAAGCCAAAAGCTTTGCTGGCCATGCCCGAGTCATTGAAGACGGCTAGCGAAGAAGCGACGCAGGCAATAATACTAGCTTTCAGGGTCCACAAGATGACGCGCTCTGCGTGACTCTGAAGCACCTGCAACCACAGAGCCGACACACCTCCGACGTTGCCAAGAAGATGATGAAGATCTTGAGGCTGTGAGATGAGCTGTCTTCATGATGTACAGTGAAGTAGATGCCTTTAATATTTGGAACGCCGAAGAAGCACTAATATTCAGCCAACAAGGAAAAGAGAGAAATCAACTTCGTATCTAGCGTCAATTAAACTATGTCACTCAATTGTAAAAGCGCACCGCAATAAAACCCACGACCCCACAATTGATCGCAAAAGCAACTGTAAAGAAGGTATCTTTTTGCTCGTCGCGTCGTCCAGCGAAGGTTTGCCGCGGCACCTTTTCCAATAGCATCTCTTCGTCCGGCTCCATGTTACGAGATTAACTCAGAGCAAATCGCAAAACCAGCACTAGTCATAGTATTACTTTTGAAAAGCAGCACCTGTCGCAAAACAAGCACCAACAAAAAGACGAATAGTGTGGTCCACTACATTCAACAGTGCATTGTATTCAGAAATTGATGCTTCATGAGCATATAAACACGGTACTGCTTCGTTTTGCGTGCTTGACCACCAATTGTTTTTTGTCTAGGTCGATTCGCTAAGCTTATGTAAATTGATACTACCGGTACTGTAGCAATGAGGATAGCACCACTCGTTCACGTACAGGCTTACTTAGTAAATAGCTTTGTCATTCAAAAACGTTACTTAAACGCAGGCAAAACCCCCCTCGAATGCGCTGGTACTCTAAGTGTAAACATCTCGTCATCACGTGCATCATCGCAGCCGCATTGCCATAAATTGAAAAACTGCAATGGGCACGGTTTGTGCAAGAAGTAGACCCGGATATTATCACTAGGTATAATATACGGAGCAGCGGCCGCGCGGCCGAGTTTAATGGAACGCTTTAGCATTGATTTAAAGCGAGAAGCACAGCGGCGAGCGGCGTTGGAGACGGTGTTCAAGACTGTGTTCCAAAAAGACTTGGCGACTTTGAAAAGGGTTTTAACAGAGGATGAACATAAGCTCGCACGGGACCTGGTTGCTGCCGATGAGGAATTAATTTAGAGAC
The DNA here is from genome assembly GCA_001887855.2 of Sclerospora graminicola. Lineage (NCBI taxonomy): Eukaryota > Oomycota > Peronosporomycetes > Peronosporales > Peronosporaceae > Sclerospora > Sclerospora graminicola. The sequence continues at coordinate 42,897 of MIQA02024399.1, forward strand.
TCGATAGAGAGAGATTAATACCTAAGAAAATGACGCTACCTGGTACATTTAATGCATAACCTATACATCCATGTCTCTAGTTCCGAATTTGAAAGACAAATTATGCTCGAAATGTAGTGGACCACACTATTCGTCTTTTTGTTGGTGCTTGTTTTGCGACAGGTGCTGCTTTTCAAAAGTAATACTTTTGACTAGTGCTGGTTTTGCGATTTGCTCATTAACTCATTATTGGGTCTGTTAGCGAACTTATGACCTTAAGTTCGGGTCTGTTTGCCAATTTCCTCGTTAAAAATGGACTTTCTTGGCGGCAACCCAGATTTATGGTAATAGGATTAAATTCGTACTTATTATTGATAAATAAATCCAACATAAGCCCACCAAAACAATGCTGCCTACATCTTGATACAGACCAGGAAATATATGCCGAAGCATGCACCTGCAGAGCGTTAGCGCGTGCTAGCAGCGATTGATAGCGGTGATGATTGGCTAGCGGTACCTTTTGACCGTGAGAACCAGGTCTGATAGCCTGTACATTTTGATGACTTGTATTAGAATGGTTTTGAAAGGTATTTAATTACGAAATGAACAAAGAATTCCGGACAAAACGACAAGGGCTTACACTGCTTACCCTCCCTCATCATTAATATGTATGTGTCTTGCGTCCTCCGTTTTCACTGTTTTTCATTATGCTGCATGTCATCGTTCCGACAAGGCGCAATGTCCACTCAAATGTGTCCCATTGAGTTTTTGTGCAAAAGTGATCAACTTTTATTTCCTGAGAGTTTGTGTTGGCTAAAACTAGGGCTCAAACCCGCGGTGTTTGGTGCGGATGAGGTCGACCGCAGCCCAGCCCGCGGGTTGCGGGCTGGGATGCGGGCTGTTTGGGTTATTAGGTTGCAACTTGGTTATTACTGAAGATTCTGGACTTCGTCAGAAGGTAAGCTGGGTCTTTTTGCAAGCACTGCCGATGATAATATGTCAAAAATCATATCGTTCTTGTACGAGCAGAGTCCTTGAGAAGCCTGACGGAAGAACTCCTTGCGGTCAATATCAAGCTACACCAAAAACAGCAATCGACTACTCTTACACTGTATTTTTTAGGGGGGTTTTTGTCTTCTACTGTATTTCTGCTCGCCTTTAGAATACACGGGAAGACTGCAAAATTGTAAAATTATAAAGCATCATAAAACCAAACCGGCAGAGCGTGATCGTTATTGTGCTTTATTCGCTTGCCGTCCACATTTATTTTCTCCGATCGTCTTCGCTATAGAATCGATGTGCAACGCACAATTAGCTCAATGATAAGTATATTAACCTTTATATTCTTCATCCAGCCCCGCAGTTTTTGTACAACAAACTTTGAGGTAGTTTCCTACTCACCTCGTGTAGACGCTCTCCCAGTGGAAGTGATAAATTTACCTACGAGAAGAAAATATAATAATGGTCATACCTGTTACCGTAGACGAGCAACCTCATCCACTTTTGCTGTTTGCCATGCTGCTATCTGCTCGTGTAGACGCTATACAAACAAATTCGTGGAATGCTTTCCATGACGGATGATTAACAGAACGTAGACAGGGTATAGTACCAGATCAAAATGCCTTTCATGATCTTTCAAGCTTTTGCCAGCTTCAATTTGCGGTTTAGTAGTTAAGACAGCTCGTTGGTAAAATTCATGATGCTTCAAAGATGAGTGCGTCTGTTTGCTACGGCATAGAACAATTTTCAAATGTTCATGGTGTCGAGTCGTCTGAAACACCAATGTACGTTTATATTCAACCAATATCTGTAGTAAACAACTATCCAGAGTGGCTTTCCTCTTTGCTCTATTATAATGCTCCACGCGGTTACCTTGTCCTCTCCTTGCTTCAGTAAAAAAATGCTGCATCACTGTTTTTTCGTGCTAACTCGAAAAGGAGTGATGTAGCACAGCGTAATTTTTACTGACTGCAGTGAGAAAGATTACCTAACCCCTAGCCCCCTAACTGCGGGTTGTGCGCCCCCATCCTGCCCTCACTTATCCGTGTCTACCTGACCTCTGAGAGTACCTTAGGCGTCCATAAGAGTTTGTATCTAGGTGCGTCCCCGATACATGAACCTACCAATACTCTAGGGGAACAGAGATTAATTGTGGTTGGCCTTCGGATTACCTTTACACGCGTGTGTCCTCTCTCTGTAGTTAGTCGTTTATGCCTTCGAAACTCATGCTCTCGTATCCTGCGCTCCCAGCTCCCGGATGGTTTAGGGAGTCGAATGGAAAAAGCGGTTGCTATTTTGATGACAACTTTACAGAGTGTTGATACGAATCGCTATACTAGTCAAAACCCTAACGAGTGCCTCTGGAGGTGGCTGGTTTGGTTTTTTTAAATCAGCCAAAACTGGCAAAAAAATCAGACAAAAAATGGGGGGAAAATCAGCAGGTTTTTGGCAAGGTTTGGCACCCCCTATTATACTAATTATCTTAAATAAATGTACTTATTAAAAGAGCTGTATTATTATTAAATAATTTATGAGCAAGCCAATAAAGTTATCAGAAATATTCCAGGGATTTAAATTTCTTGATTACTACAAGAAATTTAAATCCCTGGAATTTTTGTCTCATTTACATTCAGAAAGATTCAGTCCCGATTTTGTCGCATAGACCCCACTTACCCAGCAAAGGTAGAGTGAGGATCTGGGCTTGCACGACAAACTTTCTAAGCAAGTAAGTTTAAGGAAATGACTTCTCCAGGAGGTAACCCCGGAGAGGAAAGGAAACCACCAGATAAGCCTACTGGAGGGGGGGAAGAAGGAGGAAAGACACCGCCAGGGAGACAAGGAGAGCAGAAAACACGCAAGGATATTGATGAGATTATTCCGGCTTCGCCTGAAGAAGAGGGTAATGTGGAAGAAACTGTGTGTGAGGCTGCAACTCCAAGAGAGGCAAGTGAAGTGACAGTGATTGACCTAACGGAGGAAACAGCGATAGCAATTAAGCAGGGAGGGTCCGAGCAGGACACAGTAGCAGACCAAGAGGAGAGACAGTCAGGAGAAATAGAAAGTGAGAAGCAGCTGCCTCCCCCGAAAACTAATACTCCAGATGAACTGGCTAGTGTACTTTTTCACACACTAAAGGAGGCAGAACAGGCAAGACCACGATTACAAACGTGGCTGGACCTGACCCACCAATTATTCAAAGGATCGATGCACTTCTCAAAACGTTCGCCGAGGAGTGGCAAACAAGGGGGTGGAAAGAAATTAGACCTTACGAATCCGGAGTTGGAACGGTTGATCGACTTATTCGAATTATTGGTAGTTAAGCATAATTTGAGTTGGAAAGTATGGTTTCAAAAGGCGATGGATGCATGGAACTTAGCGAATAAACTTAACAAGCCGCTAGTCACCATACTAGCGCGTAAGGTAGGTAGTTGTCAGATGGAAGTAGCGGTGAAAGGTACGAGTGTGTTACAAGGATGGCTGCATAAAGTGACAGGCAAACCATCGGAGACAGTCAGAGAAACGGTTCGCAACACAACCTATCTTTTTAACCCCGAAGTCTTCTCGCCAGACCGTATTGCTATCCTCACTAAAGTCTGTGAGAAGGAGTGGAATGGCAAGGATAAACAGCAGTTTAGAGATGGTAGCCAGGAGGAATGGCAAATCGTAAAGGGGTTGGCAGAAGGGACGATTCTATCAAGGACTTTGCCACAATTTTTACGCCAAATTATGACATCAAAAGATCGTTTACGGTTAATATTAACGATTAGGGTCAGAGTGGAAGGATGTCTAATTATGGACTTGCAAGGCGAAGCGGCAATCAAAAAGGCTTTTCAAAGCACGAAAAGTTTGCAAGAAAGCATCTCGACAGCGGCAACAGCGCGAGGGCTTGCAAACGAACGTCTTTGGGAAATGCTATCAAAGGTCAAATCGATAAGCTACAACCAATCCGACCACTGTCTACATTTGCATTTCCTAACGCGGGATGTCGCAAAAAGGTACGAGTCCATCAGTGTACCCTATCACAAAGCGCTGCATAGATTAAAAAACTTACATGCCAAGGAAAATGTGGAAGAACCGGTTTGGGCCAGGAAAATTTCGAGTGCGAGCTCCGGAATGGGTTTCAGACCAGATTACTCCATAATACTTCGTAATGTAACGCGTAACATCGATATTATGCGATTGCACGGATATCTCCAGTCGGTAATCACAGTTGATTTTCGATTCGAAGAACTTGACTCAGGGGGACCTCTGTCAACAACTTCACTGGACTGGGAGATCGTTATCGCGGCCAGTGGGTGCCCGAAACAACTCCGCAAAATATCTCACGATTAATATGGTGTGAGCACATACTCACGTTAGAGCATCCAGGTACGAAAGGTAAGCTTCATTGTTTACGCTGCGGAGAAGCAGGGCATCAAATAAGAGGGTGCTCAGTCACGCAAAAAAAATTATTTGGAGAGAATTGCCTTACCGTAACAGTAGAAGAGGCGGAGTTAATCGATACGCCGGAACCAATCTTCGACAGCATGGAGACGCTAATGAAAGAGGTACGGGAAAACTGCGAAGAACAGGATGCTTTGATGCGGAATCGACGACAGAAGGAGCAGGCAGGAAAGCAACCAGCCAGCGATAAGGATAACGAAGAGACGACAGGAAACGCGCAGACGAAGGAAGAACAGCCGTCGGCCTCTACATCAGAGCCGGCGGGACGGGATTGCCCACCCACGGAGAAGGCGCAGCAGCAGACAGCGAAAGCGGAGCTCGACGGTGAATGGATGGTGGTGAAGAAAAAGAAAAATGGGGTGACGGTTGTAAGGAATGATCAGGTTCAAGATGGGACGGAGCGAGGTGTGCAGGACCAACCGTTAACACAGAAGGAAACGGTCGCATCCCAGAATACCGAGAAGAGGGTACTGCGGTCGGAAGTTGCAAAACCGGATAAAGAATCGGTTTTAAAGATAAAAACTGAACCGGAACCGGAAACAAAACCGGTTAAAAATAAAAAATATCAGCTCAGGAACAAAGGATGGGCCACCCAAATCAAAAGTGAAAACAAGTGCGCGAGGGCGGCAACAGGAAAACACAGATCTCCTCATAGTGGAGGCACAAGTCAAAGCAGAAATAGGAAACATGATGAAGACACTGACTCATACGAAAGGACCGCTCCACCCATTCGACTGGGAATCAGGACAGCACCTGAAGGACAAGGAATTGAATCTCAATGACGCGATACTGGCAATGGGGCTACAACAGGTAATGACGCCATCGACAGGTAATTGTCAACCGTATAGTATAGTTCAGGCATTATTCAACTCGTCATTAGAAGACAGTCCATCCATTCTGGAAAAAGCAGCTGCAGAGATCAAGAAAGGATGCGAAGCAAGAGGACTTATGGATTTTAAGGCGAATTTCCCAGCCGGCGTGCGGAAACAGACATTGCGTAGCCTAGGGAGGGGATATGAAAAAATGGCGGCGAAGCAATCAGAGGACGAGTTCAAGAAATACTTACAGGATTACGCGAACAGCTCATCTAAATTAGATGCAACGGTAAGTAGCCAAAACTGGGGAAGCAATGACACGCTAATATGTTTAGGGACACTCCTGCAACGACATATTTTCGTCATAAACGTGGATGAAGTCAGTGGAAAGCCAGGGGCGATTCACTTTGCGCCGGAAATTCGAGTCCAACAACGGAAGAAATTCGCAACGTGCGGGGAATTCCCAATCTCACTGGGGCAATGCATTAAAGAAGTGATATCGCTTAAAGAAGAGGTAAAGAAAGGGAAGGGTAAGTTACCGTTGCTAATTCACTTTCAAAACATTCATTACCAAGCGTACGTGCACGGGTGGCGAACCCAAGAGGAGGCAGCGACAGGGGCAATGGACAAACCGGATGTAGAAATGACGGATACGGACGCAAGGGGCATCAATAATAAGCGTACCCGAGAAGAAGATGAGCACAAGCCAGTCGAGCAGCAACAGGAAGGAGGAGGAGCGTTAGTAAGCTTCTCACAAGACACGAAAACGGGTGAAATCATCCAGGCACAAGTTGAACAGCTCTTACGTTGGAATGACGCAAAACAGAAGGAATTGCTCAAGTTCTTGGTGGAGACGGTTACGTTCTTACCCGATCATCACCAGGAAGAACTGTTACGGGCAGATATAAAAGATGCAGAAGTACGACAATGCGTGGCAAGTACATACAACATCTCGGAGCAGACATTATGGGAATGGCACACAATCACGGCCGGAACTTTGGCGATCGAACAACAGCACGGACAGGGACTCACGCAGGAAATTACGACGAGAGGCTCAGGGATGGCAAACGGGACAGCTGTTACAGACAACACAGAAGACGCAGAGCCACAGAGGTCACGAAAAAAGAGAGCAGTTGAGTCGAAGATGATAGTGGGCGTGCACACAGAAGAGGAGGCGTCTATGGCAGAACAAGTATGGAATGCGATGGCGAAGGTATGGCCGCATCAAGACGTACCTTTTCCGACTTTTACTGCGTCGGAAAGAGATTGGTTGAAGGCGGCAAAAAAGGACCGTCTTGCACTGACGCAGCTCCTGGAGTACTGCGACAACCCCCATTTCATAATTGCCAGAATGGGAAATGCGGTAATTGACGAACTGGCCCGAGACTGGAGGGCGCAGTATTGGGACGCAATGATTTCCTTGAGCACGTCGACTGGAACCCAGACCAAACTAGAGAGCTTCCTTAAGGACTGGGCTCAACGAGTAAGCGTACTGCCAGGCGAAAACCAACGACAAGTATTGAGAGCAAGCAGCCAACACTGGACAACGCTCAAGGGGTACAACTATGGCAATAACGCATTATGGAAGCTGTGTGGACCTCGCAAACATGTTACCTTTGCTCTAACGGCATTGTGTGCTCATGTGTTTAGTCAACAATTGGCTGCAGTGACAGGAGAAACGGCACTACCGTCTGATCCAATATGGATCAAAATTCGAAGGTTTCAACTGCTGAGAGCGCGAGAGATTAAATTTCAAGCGCTGGCCAAGCGATTGGACGAAGATGATGGAGACGTCTGGACGGATTTTACCCGTTATTTCGGCTTAGCTTTAACTAACGTTTCTATGTCTGATAGGGAGACAGAACAGGTTGATATGGATACCACAGAGATACTCACTCACAGAGGGGCGATGGCGCCCCATTGTCACTAAGGGCATGCCACGTGAGGACACGGAAGAGGACCAAATTCAAGAGATGTACGCTGGTATGGATTGTTACACTAGAAAAACGGTGTGTGCTACAGAAACGCATGAGTTGGGACTCCAAGGAAAGGAAGGAGCACGTGGAGTCACGAAATTTTGAATAATTACACAAAATGTCCGGGGGTTTTCGATGGGGACAAGACTGGCGTGGTTACAATCATGGAAGAACATCCCGGTTAAATCACGACCGGACTGCATTTTCATACAGGAAACCCACATCACCAGTAATGAAGAAGCTCAAGAATTGACAGACCAATGGGAACGCATGTGGAAATATTTCGATGGAAACCATCGCCTGGCTTTCTGGAGTATTTCAACGCAAAAGACAGGTGGAGTAGGTATTTTGTTGACGCCAAGGACGGGGGTTAAAGCAAGAGCGTGGACGTCAAGGCGACAGATAGAATCATGGGAATTGAGTGGAATGAGTGGAAATGCATCAACATATATGCACCTTCATTTGGAGACAAGGAACGAGCGACATTTTACAAAAGTATAGAAGTGTGGAAGCTCCACCTCCACTCCAAGGTGGTTTTCGGGGGAGATTTCAATTGCGTGGAGGATCCTATCCTAGATAGGACTGGACCTACAAGAAGAAGAAGGATCACGAAAAGCCCGGACTTATCAAGACTCATAAACGCATGGAAACTACAGGACGCGGCCTTAGCGCAATTTTCGGCATGGAGTCCGGAGGACAGCGCGGGATTCGAAGAGTACACATTTTGGAGAGGTGAATCCGCGAGTAGAATTGATCGAATATACATTACGGAAGAGCAGTATACATGGGTACAGCAGGTGCGGACGAGTCGACCTGGAGTACCATCCGATCATGAACAAGTGGAGCTATATCTCTGCGACACGCATGGAAGGACGAAGGACGCGAGAAATCGACATTTCCGACTGCAATACCCGATTCGAGGAACATGGGGAGTAAAAGTGCAAGAGGAGATCA
>MIQA02024403.1:0-14625 GCA_001887855.2 Sclerospora graminicola
AATAATATAGAGTAATATTGGCCAATCGAATGGTGGCACTTGTTGGTCATAAAAATATATTTTGTTTACAATCATTAACGACCAGAAGAATTCAATGGTCGATACACGCGGCAGCGCTCTTAAGGGCGCTGCTGAAAATGCTAATACAGCATCCACCTCTGCATCACGTGCAGAGGTGCCAACATCGAATGCCGACTCTTCTAATGTAGCGTCGGAGGAGAAGCCGAGAGACCCATTGTCTCTCGTAGTAGACGCTACGGAAGTAGTGTCTAAGAGGGGACGCGAAGATGTCGCTAGTGCGACATCTAGTACGCTTTCACCTGCCGAATGGCGGGTGGCGAGGAAGTGTTCTTCAGTCTTCGGTGACTCTTCGGACTCCGAAGGAGAGAATGATGACGTCACCGTCCTTCGGCAAGGGGTCTAGCGAGCTTACGCTCGCTAGACCCCACATAACCCGATATTAATAATATCAACACCAGAATCAGTAAGACCCTTAATTAGAAAATGCTCAGCAGAGAAAATAATCCTATTACAATAGACATTTACTTAGGTGGTATAGCGTCTGGTGGCCTTATGTAAAGTGGTTCAATTGCATTACAATAGATATTGTTCACCATAAAGATGTATATGAGAAAAAACATTTACCGTTTTCTCTTTAGTCTTTCTCGGGCCTCTTTCCTAACCTTGGTTTAGGAGGAGGAGTTTGTATCATGGGTATAATAAAAAAAAACTCTTGAAAGCTATGATCACAACAAAAGGTATCGTCAGTACTACAAGATTTTGGCGTAAAAGGAAAAATAAATGCAGTTCGTGAGGGTCCCGTAGTAACAATGTACTAAATATTTCCCAGTCATGAAGCGCTTTACTTATACTGGCCTTTTTAATTCTTCGCCGAAAAGTGAAGGCGAGGTGGATTCCGACGCTGTCGATTACGACAGCGACAATTCCGTCTTACGATGGCAGAAGGAGCGGAGAGCATCCCCTGAACCTCGTCACTCGCCTGGTCGAGACGACGACTTGGGAAGGGCAGGTGGCGCTCCACCGGCCAAGAAACAACGTGCAGAAGTGGCTTACACTGCTTCTGGTTCTTCTTGTCGTACGGAACCACATGTTCCGTACAAAGTAGGGTTTGGACCCCAGCATGGACGTTAGTGCCAAAAAGTGGCGGGCATACCAATCGCGATTGTCAATACCCGTTGTTTGACATCAACGCGTATGATGATTGCGAAGATATTCGCAATCGCCACTTCGATAGGAGTACCGACGATAGACGTCGGTACTTTATCGACCTTTTCTTTCAGGCTCGTTACTATACGTACCGAAAGGGTCGCGTAAGAACAGGGACGATAAAGACGCCCTGACGCAAAGTTGGAATGCCTTTGTTGAGAACTACAACAAAGCTCCCGACGATTACGTGAAGCGAGTTCACGTAAATCGTGAGCGCTCTTTAAAGCACTCACGTACAGGGAAAATGGATTTTATCCATTTTACCTGCATCAAAGAAGAAATTTCTTGCGGAGTTCCTTCTCACATGGCTTGCCCTTGTTGTCCCTAGGAAGATCCTCGTCTGAGCGAAAAGGAGGTGCGAGGGTACCGAGGTTACTCAGTACCCGCTACGATTAAGGGCCTAATTGATGCCTTTAATGTATCAGCACCTGGTGCTGATACTTTCCACTCATCAACACCTAGTGTTAATGCTTCTTACGAGTTTGAGGAGAAGTATCCTTCTCCAACTCCTTCAGGAGGTTAGGGGCGTCCGCTCTCAGAACCTCAATCGGCTCCGAAGGGTCAAACGCTTGGGAATACCCCAACCAGCGTACCAAGTGCTCGAAATGCTGCTCGTTCTTATAGGAAACCGAGCGCTTGGCAATCAAGAATATAGCACTTATTCCCCTGATTATCAATCAGGGGCGGCGGGGGATGGTAATCCCTTCGCCGTCGTTGTTGCGGAGCATGGTTCGGTTCACAGCTCCGCAAGCTCGAGAGGCACTGCTCTGAGCTAAGCGGCGATATGGCTCACTCTGTGAAGACATGTCGCTCCCTTCGTGAAGATATTCACGACATATTAGGCGCTCACGTTGCCCTTCAGCAGAAGAATGATCTTCTGCTGGTCGAACTTGGTCGACAAAAGGCGGAGATGGAGAATCTCCGGGCTTCCCATAATCGGTTGGAAACCGATTACAAGTCTCTTTTGGGAGACTTGAAGAAGCACGGCAGTCGCGTGGGGATGCGTCTCGTCCGAAGACGTAGACGAAAGGTACGACTTGAGCCTCCCAACGTAAAACGTTGGGCGCATGGCCGCGGGAATGTCTAATGTAAAGGCATTCCCCTAAACGCTTTGGACCTTTAAGGGTCTAATGTAAAGGCATTCCCCTCAACGCTTTGGACCTTAAAGGGTCCAATGAATTTAGGCAGCAACTTCCGTGTAGGAAAGTTGCTAATTGCATGTGTAGGTAAATTAGTTGTGGATATAACAAAACTAGTTCAGCTTTTTGAAAGGAATTTGTGTTTTTTCTTCCGTTCTTATCTGCATTCTGCTTTGCTTATCAAAACAAGAGCAAGTACATCTTTTACATGCGTATTACAGCTTGACGCTGTAATACGAATTCATCTACTGCTTTATTAGCAGTAGGTGGATTGTCTTCATTGTCTACACCATTGCTGCAGACACATACTCTTCGTAGGCAGCTTCAGTATCAACTGAAGCTGCTTGAGTTTCTACTGTGTCAACAGTAGAAGAATCGTTGATCTCTTCGCAAGTTGCGGTTGCAACTTGCGTATCGACTCGCTCAAAATTTGAGCGGGTCCCTCCCCCACTTAGATTTGGCGTACCGCCAAGAAAAGCTGGGGTTCGTGGATGCCTTAAGGCATTCACGTAGAACGGTGTATGCTTTGTGGAAGCATGCACCGAGTTGTTTATTGCAAACTCAGTGAGTGGCAAAAAGTCACTCCACTGTTCGAAGGCATGCACGTATGAACGCATCATGTCTCCGAGAACGCGGTTAGCGCGTTCAGTTTGCCCATCAGTTTCCTGATGGTCCGCAGTTGACATCTTCAACTGCGTGCCAAACAAAGAGAACGTTTCTTGCCAGAAACGTCCTGTGAATCTCGGATCTCGATCCGAGATTATGTTTTCCGGTATTCCGTGTAAACGAAATACCGTGTCAACGAATATCCGCGCTGTTTGCGCGGTAGTGACATTCGCTGACACTGCAGCAAGATGAACCATTTTGCCTGAAACGGTCTACGAAGGCCACGTATACCAGTCTTCCAAAACTATTGACGGGCGGAAGGACCGAATATTAAAGTCCATGGAATGGACTTCCAACACTATGTCGGAACCAGCTGAATTGGAGGGAGCCTGCGCAGAGTGCGCAGGCTTTGCGGCTGGCAAATTCTCACAAGCGCGGTACGCGTTCTTTGGCGTAACCCATTTTATACTGGTTACGCCATGTAGAAATCCCGTGCGAGAGAATCATTACGTATTTCTCTCGACCTTGATTACCTAAAATCGGTGCATCTGATACTCAAACAGTAGTCTGATGTTTAAAATATTTACAACATCGTTTGTTGTAACAAAGACACAGATCTGATCGATCTGATCATCGTGCAAGTTCTTCACGAACTTCTTCCAGCTTAAGGCTGGAAGAGCCATCACCTCCGAACCTAAGTTCGGAGGATTGTCGAGTGTTCGAGACTGGGTAGCTAATCCAGTCTCTGTTTGCGTCAAGACGTTTATCGTCTCGACGGACACAACCGCATGATCAGACGCACTCGTCTGATCTATTGCCTGTTCTGCAGCACGGTGATTGTTATCAGTCGTGCGAAAGGCATCGTCAACATGGTGACCACTGTCAGCCATGGGGTTTTCACACTCACGACTGCTCTCAGTAGTGGGTTCTGCGTCTTCGACACGGAAGTCACTTACATCCGTGTCGGTATCTTCGTTTTCACGGTGGGTGTTTCCCACCGTGGAAACATTCTCCACACCATGACCGTCATAAGTCGTGGTTACTTCAACAAGGGGGTGTTTGTCACCCGTGTTGCACACGTTACCAACACGCAACGACTCTTCTGTTGCGTGTGCAAGTCCCACTGGTTTATCAGCGGGTGTACCATCCGCTGATAGTGTCAGATCAGACCTGGTGGTGCCATCGCTACCCACCAGACTGCCTGACTCTGCGGTTGCATCATTGGATACAGCCGGATTACTCACAGAGTGATCAGATCCTGTCGGTTAGCCGCAGCCGATCGACAGGTTAACCCAGTCGATCGTTGGTTGATGCTTGGACATCCAAGGGATGCCCAATATCACATCGAACTTGTCGTCAAGGTCGAGGACGATGTATTCGTCCTCGAACGACAGTTCGTCTAACTCGAAGCGTGTGCGAATCACACGCTTTGGTATAGTCACGGTTGCACCTGTTGCTAACCGGACTGACAACATGCTTCGTGGAGATTCAAGCTCCCCAAAATCCAACGACGTTAGAACCTCAGTTCTAACGAATTTTTTTACGCTTCTGTGTCAAACAGAGCGCGCATGGGGACATCGTTTTCATGTGGCTTAACCTCTAGGGTGATGAGAGGTTTCCCTTCACCCTGCACCTTTTGACAGGACATAGTCCGTCTGGGGCTATTATCCTCACACGCCCGATGTCGGCATGTGAGATAACCGTTCAGTAGGTCACCCCGCCCCTACTAATTGTTGCCGTTTTTTGCATCAACAGAGGGCTGCCCCTGTTGATGTCGCCGACCAGCGGACTGTCCAGTCCGCTGACTGCGTGGCGTCGGCCGTGGCGCCATACACTCATGGGCATAATGGCCCATCTTCGCGCATCTATTGCAGCGAAGGAATTTCTTATTCTTCGGTTGCCTCGGGTTTGAGGCAACTGCAACCGATAGGTCCATCGGTTCTGGACCTCCTCCGCCCGTTCTCTGGCGCGGGTTTTGGTGTCGTGGGACGAAGTGTGAACTTCATGTGTTCGAAGATTGATTAACATGCTGCACCGGCGGCATGTTAAAGTCGAAAGGCTGTTGATCCCTTCGACTAAATCTAGCATGCGTTGACGCTGAACGCACGCTAAATTCTTCTCGGATGCTTTGGTCTATAGCATCCCTCAGAGTCTTTGGCGGAATGCGGTAAAGACTCTGCTTGATGGGACCGTCATTTAGTCCCTTCATGAAGCCGGTGACCTGCATGGCAGGGGTCCCGGCTCATATACAATATTTGATAACAAATATTGTATCTTCTGAGCGTAAGCTTGATGACTAAGCTTACCTTGCCGGAGTTCCATAAACTCTTCCCGGCAACTAAGTTCCGTTTCTGGAGCTTCGAAGTTGAGATTTAGCTCAGCTTTTGATTCCTGATAAGTCAGGAACGCAGATTCATCAGTTGATCTGCGGCATATCGCCCATGCCCTGACACGACCGCCTAGGCATGTGGTGGCAAAATAAGCTTCTGAACGCGGGTCCGCAATCTTTTGCGCAGAGATGGCATCTTCTGTTGGAATTTTGTACCCATTTGATGAAGTATGTGAAAGATGAAATTCCGGCTTTTTGCGATAATTACGACAGGACACCATTACATAACATTTAGGTTACAAAAAAGGTCAGGACTGATTGATTTTAGTAACTTTTTATATTAATACACTTTTCCTTTAAACTTAAAAAGAGACAGTAGGACAAGCACTAAGGTTGAGGCTCCTGCGCGAGAGACCTACGACTTGAACTGTCAAGTCACCGACCTAGATTGGCACCGTCTGATAGCTCTGATCGGCTACAAACAGGAGTACGCATTGGATTAGTCAATAGTTCTTACCGGCTTGAGTTACGTCCGCGCTCGTAGGAGCGACAAGTGTATTAAAAAACGCCATCTTCCTGCAGGTTATGAGCCCAAGGCTCACGGGCCTTAACTAAGTGATTTTGAATTATTCTCTCGATTTTAAAAGTTTGCTCGCACTTTCGCATTTTTCGTGGATAAGTGGAGTGGTTGCGACTACGTCGGTAAACAAGTGGTTTTGTTTTACGGTGGATAAGCTGGTTGTTAATTTCTCCTGACGGAAAGTTACGTCTGGTTTTTCGATTGACGTAATAAGTTTTTTTCGTTTCCTAAGTTAATTTCTTGTGGGCTATGGAAGAAGAGAAGGCTGAGAAGCCGAGCCCAGAGATGGAGCTGGTATTGGAGTACCTTAAGAAAATGGATAGACGGCTTGAGGCCATCGAGGAGGCCAGATCAACTGGATCGGCTCCGAGTACGTCTCCGGGCTCAAATAAGAGCTCGGAGTACGCCAGCGTTTTTCGGGACACGCTGAAGAATCATGGCCCCTTTGGAATGAAGATGACGCCCAACGACTTGAGCGCCGAAGATGCTGCTGCACGCGAGGCCATGCGTGGTGGTGCAGGAGAAGGTGCACCGGTACAGCCGCCAGGAATGGGCCCACAGGGCATGGCAGCGGGTATGGCCCCCCAAGTGAATATGTTTGGTCATCCACCCGGGATGATGGGGGGCACGAAGATACCCAAGTTGACGATTCAAAATTTCTCGGGTTGTGAGATTCACCCCGGGCTCGGTTCAGGTTTCAGGTAGTGGGCCTACCTGTTCATCGAAGCCGTAGAGATTGCTGAACTTTCGTGTGGTTTCGCTTGGAATGAGCGTTTAAAAGTGATCAAGCTTGGTGAACATTTGGAAGGGGTAGCGTTGAGTTATTTTCAGGCCAACATCGGGACCTGGTGGCAAATTAACCCAACGCTCTATTTCGTTTTTGAGCAGCTACTGACGGCATTTAAGGTTCATATCACGCATCACCAAGCCGCTGCTCTTTTTGCAGCTGAAAAGGGCCCGAGAAGATCATGGACAGGACATTTTCTGTACCTTGTAACGCTGGCCAAGGAGAGTGAATCAAGCGAACGGCTAATTGTGGAGAGCATCGTAAAATATGCTGCACCAAGGCTCAAGCTTGCTCTGTTGGTGCGATACAATCCACAGAGGCAGGACTATATCCAACACGCACAAGAGCTTGTGGCGTGGGCTCAAGAAGTCGATGAAGATGCGCAGAAACCCAAGAAGTCTGGAAGGATTATCGCTAATGCTGTAAGCGAAAACGTATACAAGAGGGTGTGTTACACCTGTGGGAATGAAGGACACATCAGAAAGGACTGCCCAAGACAAGGTCACCGTCGAAATTTTAAGGGGAATGACCGCAAAGGACGTGGCGGGAATCGAATGTTTGAACAGCGTTTTGCACTAGCCACGAGTGATGGAAATTGCGGCGCAAGTGGAAATTTCGATGGTATTTTAGACGGTGACGAAAACCTGTGGATTATTGACAGCGGTGCCGGCAGGCACTTAGTTTCTGATGAGAAACTGTTGGAAGATGTAAGAGAATGCACTGACGCTCCCTGACGGTGAGAGACTGCAAGTTACGAAAGTGGGCAAGGTTACGTTGCAAGGAAGGGCGAACGCGCACACAAATACCACAATCACGCTTTCAGAAGTATTTTTCGCTCCGAAGTTGGCCAAGAATCTAATTTCTCTTGGTTGTTTACGTCAGAAAGGATGCGTGTTGAAAGATAATGGAAAATTAATGGAATTGGTTTTCAAAAACAAAGTTTTGTTTCCTATTGAAGTGTGTGGTTCTGTGTTTGTAGCAAGACAATATGCTCACAAAGAGGCAGATTTGTCGCAAAACGTTTCGAACATGGTGTTAATGTGGCATCACAGGAGGAGACAGATGATGTGCAAGAAGGGACACTACATCACTTCCACGCAAGGCTAGGGCACCTCCCATACGACGCAGTTGAAAAACTCGCCAAGGACCCAAGGTCGGTCATCAGGATTACAGACCATGCCCGACCAAATTGCCAAACCTGCGCTGAAGGTAAAGGGCAAAGTCACGGCAGCCGAAGAAGGACTCTGGTAAAAACTCACCAATCGACAGAGTTGGCGGGTTGAATTGCAGCGACCTGAAAGGTCCTATCACCCCAAGAGATAGACGCGGTAATCGGTATCTAGTGGTTTTTGTTGATCACTACTCGAATTACGTACGGGTTTTTGCTGCACGATCAAAAGATCGCGCAGCAAAGATGTTTGAACAATTTCTCTGCTGGTTTGAAAAGGAGTTTGATTGCCGGATTCATGTCTTACGCACAGACGGCGGTGGAGAGTTCCAAACGGTGGACTTATTCTGTAAACGGACGGGGTACGCCGGCAAATCACCGAAGCGGGTACCCCGGCATCTAACGGCAAGGCAGAACAAATGAACCGAACCATATTTAATATGGTTCGGTGCATGATTTTTGGATCAGGGGTGCCCCTGATGTTCTGGACGGAGGCGGCTGAGTATGCGACGTATATACTCAACCGCAGTCCCACTCGGTCGAATCCGGGAGGGGCACCTCCGATTCAGATGTTGACTGGAAAGCCCGCTACCGTAAGTGATATTGTTGTTTTCGGGTCTCCATGCCTGATATGGAGAGACCCGCGAAAAAAATCGCTGGCCAAACATGCCGAGCGGGGACTTATTCTTGGAAGAAATGATGAAGCCAAGGGGTTCAAAGTTTTGCTTCTAAAAGACCGGGTGGTCACCACCATCGACATGTCACCCAGATTGAAACACTGAGTGAGGATGCGAACCCGAAGGTAGCAAGATTATTGCAGGGAGAAACGGATGAACACCCTGCAGAAAACGACTCACGCGAAGAAAATGTCAAGAATTCAGGAAGTCAGGCCGCCCAAGTGAGTCGCGAGGAACGCGTAGCTCGCGACGGAAAACAGAAGGCACCCAGGAAGCAGGCGCCGCCAAGAAAATCGGGCAGAACAAGAAGAAAACCCCAAGGCCGCAGCAATGGACGCAGAAAGAGGAAGAGACGCAAATGAATTTTCAAATCGACCTAATTCGAGCGAGGTGGCACCAAGTGGCGAAAGTGGAGGCGGAAACTTATTGGTCGCTTTCGCAGTGGTGGATGTTTCAAATGAAGTTGATGAAACGGTGACAAAAATTGCAAATCCCTCGAACTATTTCGAGGCCCATAATGGACCACAATCAGGGAAGTGGAGGGCCGCGGAACAGGACGAGTTGAAGTCACTAGAAGAACTGGGAACCTGGAAAATTATCAGGCGCAACCCAGAAAAGAAGCCCCTGCCGACTAAATGGGTCTATAAGACCAAACTGAAGGCTGACGGCAGGGTCGAGAGATATAAAGCGCGTCTGGTTGCCCGCGGAGACAAACAAGTTTTTGGTGAAGATTATTTTGTGGCTTTTTCGACGGTAATGGAATTAAATAACGTGAAAATCATATTGATTCTGGCGAAAATTTGGGGGTACCGGTGATGTGCCCAGCGCATACCCAAAGGCGCCGACCGAAGGAAAGTGCAAAATTCACCTGCAGATACCGAAGACCATGGAGATTACAAGTGATAAATTCGAAGAACTGGGAGTGGAAAGCACGAAAGAGTTGGTCCTCAAATTGGAAAGAAATTTGTATGGCTTGAAACAAGCCGGCCGACTTTGGTACGAACTGTTACGAAAAACACTGGTCGATATGGGTTTCAAGCAATGTTTAACTGAGACCTGTATTTTTGTGCGGTTTAATGAAGAGGGTACGATTCTGGTGGGTGTATATGTCGATGACCTGCCGGTCACCGCAACGCAACCAAAGTCTAGTGGATGAATTTTTCGCGAAAATGAAAGTTTTGGAACTCAAGGATCTTGGAAACGTTGAGAAATTTTTGGGCATGCGGATCGAAGGAGGTACAGAACTGGAATACCATATTGATCAGCAAAGCACCATCGAAGAAATGTTGGAAAGACATGGGCTACAAATGCTGTAAAAACTCCGGTTTTGGAAGAAGTTTTGCCAAGACATATGAATTTGAAATTACCGATGAAATTTGACGGGAATGTCCCAACTATCAAGGATTTTCAATCTCTCGTTGGAAGTCTTTTATGGATATCACGGTGCACACGTCCCGATATTGCTTTTGCAGTTCATCGGGCGACGCGACACACGAATGCGCCTAGCCTAATGGATTACCAGATGGCAAAGCGTATTGCGCGTTACTTAAAAGGATCCAAGACCCTGAAGTTAAGTTTGAAGCACGATAAGGTGAACGGTCACCAATACGCATCGTCAGCTACAGCGATGCAGATTTTGCCGCTGACAAAGAAGATCGAAAAAGTATAAGTGCAAACGTGATTTTCGTAAATGGAATGATTGCAGGCTGGAATTGTAAAAAGCAAGGTGCCGTTGCCTTATCCACTGCTGAAGCGGAATTTGTGGCCGCTGCAGTTGGAGGCAGGCAGGCACTTGATATTAAAGAATTGTTTGACGAAATTGGAATGCATTCCAAGATTCCGATTGTGCTCAAGATCGACAACCAAGCAGCTATTAAGCAGTTACAGAACGAAGCCAGCGCTTCAAGTTCAAAGCACGTCGACATTAAATTGAAGTTCATTAAAGACTACACCAAGAAGGGCAAGATGCGGCCCGAGCATGTAGCGACCGGAGACATGGTGGCTGATCTTCTGACAAAGACATTGAGTGCACCAAGGATTGCGGAATTGAGGGAGAAAATTGGATTGAACTGATGATGAAAACATTTCGTATGGGTTGTTGCGCTATTGTGGATGAGCGGTTGATGAAGACCCGATGCATGTGTGCATGAAGAGGTGTCCCGGTATTTCTCGGAAGGAGTGTTGGAATTTTGTACCCATTTGATGAAGTATGTGAAAGATAAAATTCCGGCTTTTTGCGATAATTACGACAGGACACCATTACATAACATTTAGGTTACAAAAAAGGTCAAGACTGATTTATTTTAGTAACTTTTTATATTAATACACTTTTTCTTTAAAACTTAAAAAGAGACAGTAGGACGAACACTAAGGTTGAGGCTCCTGCGCGAGAGACCTACGACTTGAACTGTCAAGTCACCGACCTCGATTGGCACCGTCTGATAGCTCTGATCGGCTACAGACAGGAATACGCATTGGATTACTCAATAGTTCTTACCGGCTTGAGTTACGTCCGCGCTCGTAGGAGCGACAAGTGTATTAAAAAACGCCATCTTCCTACACCTTCCACCTCTGCGAACCATCTACGAAGGGGCTCGCCCCCTTCGCCGGTAAAGGGCGGAATCCTCGCCTTTACTACATCAACGCTCGCTGTGGGCGTTGTTGGTGGCGACCGCGACATTATTGACGCGGAAGCACCTGAGAGTCTATGTAAGCCCTCTTGAAACGGTTCACCATTTCTAAAGCTTCCTCCGAGGTTTTACCTCGGAAGATGGTGATGATGTCGGTCCCCATGGTCCGCATCATCTCCACCACAGTATCAACATTTCTTTGGGGAAAGTGAGGGAAAGTTTCCCTCACTAAATCTTGTGCGAGCTGTCGCTCGCGTTCACGATCGCTGACCGTCGTCATGACGGTCGGGCGGCTCTTAAATCTGCGCTTCGCTAGTGAACTAGCGGAACATAACGAACAGTGAACGTTAAGACGGACCACTAAGTGCTACCAGTTGAAACAGGCTAGCTGTTACAGGCGTACACTGTTAAATTGCAAGTGAGGAAGCGTGCAATTGGTAAGGAACAAATGTAATTTGTTTCTCAATAGTTTAATCAAGAGTAAACTTAGCGTTGGACTATTTAATTGATTAAATAGTCGCTTAGTTATATATACTGTATGAATATATAACTAAGACACGTGGACGCAAGACGGTAAGTTCAAGAGTGATATATTTATGAGTGAATTAGAGCTAACTAGTATAATTAGATCTAGACTAATCATACTAACATGTAAAGTAAAACTGATCTAATAATACTCTTATTATTAGATCTCTTGTTAGATTCGATAATTATATCAGAATCGGTTCTCAGGGTGTATTATAACAACTTATAATCCACTATTCGCATTTCAGACAGTAAGTCTAAAATTGAACTGTGATATTTCAGCTTAAATATCACTTATGTAATGGTACCCCATTACACGTCTTCCCTCGCGGTCGTGGCCACGTGGGCTTGAAGATCCTCGACTGTCAACATAAACCTAAAACACAATGAACAACTCGCCAAATTTTGTGAAAATTGAGAACTTACGAGACAGTGGAGGTAGAGAACGTTCCCGACGACAGTGTAGGAATAAGATGCCTTGATATGTGCCAGACGCGTAGATCAATCCAGAGATCAGTCTGGTCGAAATCTGGTTAGCCGTCTTGCCTAACAGGCTCACAGTCACAGTTTCAATGTCCGATCTGACAATAAAAGCCATCTGAAATATAGACCACTCTTCGGCAGTCCGGCTGTTTGACGCAAGCACCTGCGTACAAAAAGCCCGAATAGTTAAGAGTACGTATGTCCATTTTAGTAGTTGCTGCCTCACTTGCTGCTGGTTAGTCTTTCACCTGCTGCTGTTTCCCGCCTGTCAGATATTACACCGGTTATACGGTACCGTAGAACACAAGTTAGATGTCGCATCGGTGATTCAGTACGGTACTCGTTTTCCTAACCCTTCAAAGGATTTTTGTATCAAAAAGCGATGAGTGTACTGTCCATTGATTGGCTAAATCTCTAGGCGACAATTAACATCAGGCGACATGTAACTTGTGTTTTACGGTACCTACATTGAAGTGGTGCGTTAGTACCGGTGATACTACTGATATTAATGACTACCTGTACCAATACTGCATACCCCTTCACGGTAGTCATTATTTGAAGGAAATAGTGACCTCATATTCATAATCACTATTACTAAAGCTCTCGGACGCAACCATGGCCATCACGTCGCTTCCTTAAACTATCGCATTCTTTTATCATGTACTGTACTAATGTAGTTGCGGCGATGACAGTGCATATGCATACAGCAAGCTAAACTACACCTTTTACCGGTCGTTCTTCCCAATTGCTTAATTCAAAACAACCAGTACAAAAAATGGGCTGTATACAGGCCAAAAGTTTCGATTCAAAACAACCGTAACATTTTTCAAAATGACGAAGATACCGTCTGTTAAGGGGTTAGGTGTAACACACCATTGCAGCACACTGTATAATGTGCTCAACGACGTGTCAAGCAGCAGTGGGGTTGTGCTGTATTCGGCGACCACGCCGTCATAATGTAACATTCTATGAGCGTTTGTGCAGAGAATAACTTATGACTTGCTTAATCATGGTGTGAGTGACCTCGATCAGCATAAGACGCGTGTGTACATTACTGTATGAATCTACGTGAATAATACAAACGACTTTATTACATTCGCAAAGCGGTCAATCTTTATCAATGCGCTGAAGAACTGGCGAGCGCCATAAACTTGGTCTACAGTATACGAGGAAAAGACAAACAGAAAGGTCAAGGCTCAGGTCATCGTATAAGGAAGCCACGTACGTAACGTACCCCTTTTTAATACAGGATAGCGAAAACTTGGCGTTTCCTTCATTCTTGGGGTATACATGTTATACTGTAGACGACGGCGGACGGACACCCTTGATTGAGCCTTTATCACCTTGAAAAGCGTGTTTTCTCGCCAAATATTAAAGCTCCCCCGTTGTCGACCCCCGTGACAAATCGTTCGCCAAAGATACACCCTGTGGGAAAACGTTTGCAATTAATGTGATTCTATTGGGTGTAAAATCGCAAATATGCCGACATTATCATTATTGAAAAAAATCAGATCGTTTTGAAACCAACCTGTTCTAGAAAACTACGCATGGTATTACACTTTTTATACCAGTCCCGTCTTTAGGTGGGCGTTTTTTGAATTAAGCAAGAGAGTGGTTACAGTCACCGATTGCAATTGGACGAAAAAAAGAATGTTCGAGGAATGTTCTCCAACCGCCTGACTCTACACAGCCCCCTAACCGGCGAGCGGCACGGTGTATAGTACACTTCCACCACACATTTAAAATTTAAAAAAAAAACAAAAAGATTTTCGGCGCGAAAAATGGCACGTAAGCGTACCCGGAAACCCTCCCCCAAGAAGACGTCTGGCAGCGGGGACAGCAGCTTTGAGGACGACGACAGGGGCCGTTGTGGTTCGAGTGGAAGCAGCTATGATGACGACAAGGGGGAGGGGGGAGGCAGGAGCCGCAAGACGGAGAAGGGGGAGGGGGGGAGGCAGGAGCCGCAAGACGGAGCAGAGAAGTGACGACAGAGACAAGGAAGCAGCAGTTGGACCTCCGCTCGAAGAAAGAGAATTTTCAAGTTGGGATGAAGTAAACGAATATATGACTGTATATGAAGCGCGATCATATCAGGTGCGAAGGATTGCATAATTACTTTTATTGATGCTCATACTAATATCTGATGTATTTCTTTTACCCTTTCTAGGTGCGAACAAACTTCTACTGTCTTTGTTTATGTTGATATTGCCTTTATTGATGTCTTCCTAACATATTTTCTCTTTGTTTTATATTGGCAGGTGCGAACAAACTCCTATTGACATTATTTTTATTGGTATTGACTTTATTGACGTGTTTCTAACTTATGTACTGTTTGATTTACCAATTCAGGTGCGAACAAACTTCTGCTCTCTTTATTTATATTAATATTGACTTTATTGACGTCTTTCTAACACATTTACTCTTTGATTTACCAATTCAGGTTCGAACGAACTCCTATTGTCATTATTTATATT